>PVKS010018951.1:0-31235 GCA_004027875.1 Aplodontia rufa
GAGCAGCACCCACCTGGTCCTTACCACTTTTTCCCCTCTTCCTGAGTGGAATAGAGGCCCTGTTCCCCAGTCCATAAAGAGGCATTCTCTCTGCCCCATTGTTTTTCTTTTTTTTTTTAGAGAGAAGAACAGTAAGAGAGATACAGAGACAGAATCAATTTTTTTTTTAAGAGAGAGGGACAATGAGAGAGACAGAGAAACAACTTTATTTAGTTTTTTCACATGGCCTTTGTTGTTCCAACACTTAGTTGTGTACGTGGTGCTGGGGTTTGAACCTGGGTCCTCGTGCTTGCCAGGTAAGCACTCAAACTGCCGAGCCACCGCTCCAGCCCCAGAGAATCAATTTTTATTGAGTTTTTCACATGGCTTTCATTGCTCCGACACTTAGTTGTGTACGTGGGTGCTGGGGTTTGAACCCCTGTACTTGCACATGCCAGGGAAGCGCTGTAAACACCAAGCCACCGCTCCAGCCCCTCTCTGCCCTGTTCTTTCCAGAGGACTCCCCAAACTGATTTGAAGAGTGGTATTTCATAACCTGACATGCTTCATCAAGAGGTTTATACAACTGACCCTAAGGAAAGCGTGCACACGTAAATGTTTCTCTTACCTATTTCTCCATTCTCTCTCCCCTAATGAGACTAGACTTTTTAATTGCCCACACCTCCCCATGATGTTTTAGTACATAGTCACGTTGTGACTGTGACCTTTTAGAAAGCCACAAGTTATTGCGAAAACTTAGTTTTTTTTTCACCCTCCAAAGAATCAGTTTTTGCCCCCACAGGGGTGATGTCCCAGTAGTAGAGTCTAAACACACTTGCAAAGTAATCCAGTTAGGGAGAAATAACAATCCGCATTGGAGGAAGGAGCAAAGGGATGCTTGCAGATGGTCTTGGCAGACAGAAAAGGTTTCTAAGCTTGCAGGGTTCCTATGGGTTCGTTTCTGTGTCAGACCAAAGGTGGAGACTCCCGCTAATCCAGAGAACCAAGGCCCCCACAGCACTCCAGCCCCAGCCCACGGCCAAGATCACCCCATGGGGATGGAGGGCCATGATTGCTCTTATTCCTAGTCCT
This sequence comes from Aplodontia rufa, assembly GCA_004027875.1. NCBI lineage: Eukaryota > Metazoa > Chordata > Mammalia > Rodentia > Aplodontiidae > Aplodontia > Aplodontia rufa. The sequence continues at coordinate 1,072 of PVKS010018951.1, forward strand.
GATAGGGGGAAGGGACCCATTGCTGTCTATCCCTCATTTCTCGTGAGCCCCCATCACCCTCCTTTTATCTGCCCTAGCAATGACAAGGTGGCCCTGTCTCGGTGGCTGACAGGATTACCGTTTCACAGCAGAAAACACAAGTGGAGTAAAATTACAGAGTACACACATCGTTTCCCGTGATTTTCTTCTTAAATTTTCTGTGGGTGGTGAGAAGAGGGGGGGGGAGGGGTGTCAGTGGGACCCTGGGTGGGAGAGGGGAGGTGCTAGAGTAAACAGTGCTATTTGGATGGGCAACACCCCATTACCTTCAGACACCAAGATGTAACCTGGGGGAAATGAATTCTGGATTCTGAACAGAAGGATCAGATTTGCATTCCTTTCTCAATTGTTGACATTTATCCCAAGACCTCATCATTCTGCAAACGTCTGTGGGAAATTCCCAGATTGAACTTCCCAGGGAGAAACATCATGTGACATATTGGGAAAGTGGCTGACGGTGGTCTTCCCTAAGAGTTCATTGAAAAGAGAATTAGGCAGATGATTTCCCAGTACTCACTTTCAGGAGCCCCTGATTTCCCAGTACTCACTTTCAGGAGCCCCTAAAACAAGCCGTCAAGCTCTGATTGGAAGCCCATCAGTTTAATTTCTGAATGCCTCATGACCATTAGCATTCTTGATTTTTTAAAAAAATGTCTTTGTTGTGGTTTTTAGTCTTGACTTATAATTTTTCTGATCCCCCCGCCTCCCTTGGTGGCTCTCAGCCTTGGATATAGCTTGCAGTGTGCAGAGCCTTACTGCTAACAACCTCCCCCACATCAGACCCACCCACCTTTTCCTAATGTTTCTCCAGCAAGCCCAGCGCCCACTGAACAGCGTAAATTAGTGCCTAGTAATTGGTACAAAGGCACTTTCCGTTTCTATGCAACACACACAAAAAGGAGGGGCAAAAGGAAGAAGGAGAAGGAGAGGAAGAAGAAAACAAAACCCAGATGGTTAAAAAGGGAAAGAATCGAGGTCCTCTGTCAGTGGTCTTGGAGCGATACTGGTTTCCATTCTGCCCCACTTTTTATTGGAAGTCTGTCGCAGGCCTGGGCCTACCCAAGAGCACTTGGTGGCCGCGGTTGTTAGTATCAAAAGAATAGAACTCAGAGGTTGGAAGTGACCTTGAGAGGTCATCTCATCCATCATTTTGTCTGTAAAGAAGCGTGTGCCCACCCTCTCAGAAGAGGTGGGGATTGTTCTGTTCAAATGTTCTGGGGGACTTGGAAGGCTATGGAAGCTCTCTGCCGGGACTCGAGCTGCCTGCCTGCTTTAACTGGCACATGACTCCGGACCGCTTGTGTAGTCTTCCAGAGCCACCTTTCCTGGGCAGCACTGGATAGCACCAGGTAGCTGGAAGGGTTTTTCAGCAGCAAATGCTAAAAGCTTTGGCTTCAAGCTCACTCCTCTGAGTGCTCAGTTCTTCCTTCATTTTGAATCCTTTCCCTTCAGGCTCTCCTGAGGATTTCAGTCTGTGGTTAACATTTTTCCCAACCTGTGTTTAAAGAGCTGATTCGAGGAATTAACCTAGGCAAAGGGCAGAGGTGGAGTCAGCCTGTGGCCTCTGCCCTTCTATTGTGGGATCAGCGCTCCCGGAACAGCCCAAGGCCTGGCTGAGGGAGAGTTCTTACTCCTTTCCTGGAATCCTCCTGAAACTTCAATACCTTTGTGGTGCATTAAGGCCAAGAGTAAATATTTGTCTTGTCCCCCAGGTCAAGCAGTCAGTCCCCTCAGCAAATAATAGGACTATCACATTATTGTTCATTAGAATGAGGTCCCCACTAAGGGAGAGAGAGGCATCTGCTGTGTTATTTGTAGGGTCTCCTTTTCCATTGTCCTTAACACCTGTGTTTATGAAGTACTTCAGGCTTTCCTTTTCATCTTAGTTTATCATGAGATCCTAGATTGTGGGTTTCTGAAATACAAACTAGAATCCCAACCTGAAATCTGAGTTTTCTAGGACTGTAAGAACCAGTTAGTCTACCATCTAACACCAGAGCTGCTAGATCTTCAAATATTTTTTATTTGCTTATTTATTTGTTTATATATATCAGGAATTGAACCCAGGGATGCTTAACAGTTGAGCCATATCCCCAGCCCTTATTATTTTTATTTTTTTGAGACAGGTTCTCACTTAAGTTGCTTAGGGCCTCACTAAATTGCTGAGGCTGGCTTTGAACTTTTGATCCTCCTGCTGCAGCCTCTCAAGGCACTGGGATTAACAGGCAGGCATCTCACACCAGTCCTATTTATCTTTTGCAGTACAAGGTATCAAACCGGAAGGTCTTTCACATGCAAGGCAAATGCTGTACCACTGAGCCACCCCATCCCTACCCCTGAATTTATTATTTTGTTAGTGAAATGACAGCATTCACAAATTTGAGTAGGAGAATTGGAATTCATCCCTGACTAACCAGATAGTCTTTTGAAAAGATGAGGACATTATTTTAGTAGATTAACATAAAGAGACGGGACCTTAAGCCATACAAAATTAGGACAAGGTTTTGAAGTGCAGGCAGTGAGGGTATTTTGTCTTCAATGAAGTTTGAACTTTTTTCTGGAACTGAGCCTTCATGCCGGTGGAAGTGCATGCATGCCCCTGGGACGGCCTGACTTGAACCACAGTGGAACCAGTGGGCAAGCAGGGCAGAAGGCCTGCCTGCGGGTAGAGGACCTGACTGGAAAGGAATCTTTTTCTTTTGTGGTACTGGGGATGGAACCCAGGGGCACTCTAGCACTGAGCTGTATTCCCAGCCCTTTCAATATCTTATTTTGAGAGAGGGTCTTGCTAAGTTGCCTGGTCTGGCCTGGAACTTGCAATCCTCCTACCTCAGCCATCTTGAGTAGCTGGGATTATAGGCATGAACCACCGTACCCAGTTAAAGATTCTTAGAATTTTTGTTTAGAATTCTAGATGAATCCAGCCGGATTGCATTCCTTTAAATAATATTGAATGACTGTTATAGGCAAAAAGTTGTGCTAAATGCTGATAGCAGGCACTGTAAATAATAACGATAACTTCAATTATGCATCCAAAGCTAGGTTCCACGATGAATGACTTCATTCACAGAAATTCCGAGATAGAAAGATACTGTTACTCTTGTTTAGTAGGAGGAATCAAGACTAGTTAATCTAATCCGAGGTTACACTGGAATTTTACTAGTGCATTTCTAGATACTTGGAGTTGTACATGAATGACTGTTGGCCTGGACCCCTTGGGTTTCGGGTAGTGGGAAGATGCTGTGTTTTCCTCCGATTTGCACCCTGCCCCCAAGCCATCCATCTTCAGCTGTCCACTCTTGTTCCCACTTGAGCTTTTGTCTGGTGTCCACCAAAACTTGGCCAGGAGTGTCAGCAGACATCTTGGACTCTGATCACACCCACTTTATATTTTCCATAGTTACCCACAGGCTGTTTCTTTCCAATTGGCAAAGTACTGTTTGGGATCTAATATTATATTAGTCCGGTTTCTTAGATGCATGTGATATAATCCAAACTTGGACTGGATTAGTGAAAAATAGAACTTTATAGGTTCAGGTTGCAGACACATCTGGGGTGACTCCAGTTTGGGGTTTTTCTAGATTCTAGATTTGGGGTTTTTCTGTTTCCTGTGGCTCAGCCCTGCTATCTTCTGCTCTGGCTTTATTCATGGGCAGGCTCTTTCTAAATGGTGTGCTAAGGTGGCTGCCATCAATGCCAGACTCATACGCTGCAAGTTCAGCAAGGTCCACAGAAAGAAAATTTCCCATTCCCAACGATTCCAGCAAAAGTCCCTGGCCTTAAGCTCCATGGCTTACTCAAATTGTATGGCCATCCCTGAAATCAATCCCTGTGGCACAGCTGGGTCACATCCAGGCTCTGGGGTCTGCAAGAATGTGGTCACCCCAGAAATTACATGGACTCTGCATGGGAAAGGAGTAGTTGGAAAAGGAACTTCAGGGTGTGCTATTTATTTACCCAAAAAGGAATAAATGCCAGACAGGCAACACTAACACCTAGTCCCTCTGTCAGCTCAGTTAGACCCACAAGCAGATGTTCCAAAGAACATTTTGACTAAACGGAGACAAAATGGTATGACAACATCTTTTCCTCTACTCTCTGGAGTTTAACCTAAAATGCCATAAATGAACAGACCTAAACAGCATTTTTGAAGAAAATAGATTATTTTGCTATGATTTACACGTGTAGATGTCCACCCACAGGGCCTCCTGCGTGGATGATCTAGAAACTGAGTCCAAAAGCCCCACAAGGAACAAAAATAACAGAATGATCTTATGGGAGAAAAAAGGGGGAAAAAAGAATAAAAATGTAAATTAAAAGGAAAACAAAGGAAAAAAGTATAACAGCATGATCTTCAGATCATGTTATCTTCAGGTAATAGGGTGATCCTCAGAGCTAGTCACTTGATCCTAACTCCAGACTGTCCGTTTAATACTCAGAGCAATGAATCGTGCTTACAGGAACATTTATTGCCCCATGTGCTAATAAAGGCCTAGTCTGTGCAAAGATGAGCTGTTTATATAGCGGTTTCCATTGAGATCCAGGAGTCTATTCAGTGTGCACAACGCTCAACAAAAACTCCCTAAGAAATCATAAGAAACAAAAAGTAGGGCTAAAAAATAACTTCGGAAACACATAAAATTGACTTAAATCCCTGGGCAACCATGATTCTACTGTAGCTTTGTACCGTTATGGTTTTAATGGAAGTAAGCTGAATGACAACCAAACCGCTGGCTTTCCCAATTTTGTGTTACAAAACACACCTTTGTGTTGCATGACCAGCCGCAAAATGCTCCTCTGGATCCCACTGATGAGGGCTTCCCAGCAGGAGAGAACATGGGCTGTTTCCCCTGACCAGAGTCATTTCTTCTCCACTCCTGTGTGCTCCCAAATTTCAAAACACCACCCAGGAACACCTGCCCAAGGAGGGCTGCATGCCCCTGAGATCTCGGGGAGTCGAAAGGGGAGCTGCTTCATGGTGGCTGGACGGCTCAGGCCTGCACTTCTTGGTGGTCTTTGGTGATCAACACCAAACCATGAGAATTAGTGGTTCACTCCATTCCAGGAATCTGGGGTTAAAGTTTGAAAACCTGTTGGATGGTGGCCCATGTGGCTGGTGATGAAAAGGCATTATGGTCATTGCAGCCTGTACCCTGGTTCCAGCAGTGAGCAGAGCCCAGAGGGTAAAGTTGCAAACACTTGCTGGAGTAGCATTGGTTGTCACTATTTTTTTTGTTTTTTAAGAGAGAGGGACAATGAGAGAGAAACGGAGAATCAATTTTATTTAGTTTTTCATGTGACTTTCTTTGCCCTGATACTTCATTGTGTACATGGTGGTGAGGTTTGAACATGCGTCCTCGTGCATCCCAGGCAAGCCACCACTCCAGCCCCACTATCAGTCTCTATGTGCCCCAATCTGGCTGTCAGAAAGAGTAGTCATCTGCTAATTAGATCCTAGTCTCCATTTCTTTTCTTTTTTGGTTTTGGGGCTAGAACCCAGGAGTGCTCTACCTCTGAGCTACCTTCCCCAGGCTCATCCCCTTTTTACATTTTAATTTGACACAGGACCTGTGATCCTCCTGCCCAGCCTCCCAGGTCACTGAGATTATAGGCATTTGCCACAGGGCTGGGTCCCCAGTCTCCATTTTTGCTCTTGGTAAAAAATTTTATCTGAGCAATTCAGGGTCTCACAGTTACTTCTCTATTGAATTAATTGTAGTCTCTTTGGGGTAAAAGTTTGCAAAATCAGGGTTCTTGCTGTGATTTGGGTCCTTTGCCTTTGATTCTCCTAAGCATTCTGTATTACTGAGCCGGCAAGGGGCTCTCTTGTTTTGTCATTATGCAAGGGCCATCCATGTGGCAAGCCATCCTTAGATCTTTGTGGTCTCCACTGTGCACCCTGACACAGCCCTCCTCTAGTGGCATTCTCTCAGTGGTGTGCCAAGAGTATGTGGAAGCTTATGCAAGTGCCAGGTATGCCAGGGGAAAGCCAGGGAACAGTGTCTCTCGTGGGAACTTCCCAAACCTATCTCTAAAAGGACAATTAAGGGTTCTGGGCATTACTTAGAGCCCTTTTAATTTATATAGATATCCCTCTATTTATTGGGATTAAATCCTAATAAACATCATATTTTGGGAATATTTTTAAGTCAAAAGTGCACTTAATGTACATAAGCTACCAAACATCCTAGCTTAGCAACAAACAGGGCACTGTAGAGTATGGGTTGTATGTCCTTGTAAAGGCGTGGCTGTCTGGGATGGGAGATGGGAGCCACAAAACAGACATCAGATAAGCTCTTGCTGGGCTGAGTCGAGAACATCCTGTCTGCCCACCAGGACCTCACGGGCTTCCTCACAGATTCGTTGAGGTTGGGGTCATGCTAGCAATACACAGAAGATAGACTGGCTTCCAGGACTCCAGAGGGCTGGAACGAGGAAGCGCTGTCTGCAGTCATTTACAGACACACACCCACTTCCCATTTGAGAACCACGGTGGGGCATCAGCTGCCTTCCACCATGCACACAGGGACCAGAAAGTAAAAATCTCACTTCTAAATTCTATAGAGGCTTGACATGATCAATCAATAAAATATAAAAGGAATCCAAACAACAGGGATTCAGTGAGGTCCGGAGCGAATGGTAGTAGGATGGGATGACATTCAGGCATGATTTTTTTCCCCCTGGGTACTGTGAATTTAAATCCGAGGCACTTTACCACTGAGTCACATCCCCAGCCCTTTTTATTTTTCATCTTGAGATAGGGTCTCGCTAAGTTGCTTAGGGCCTTGAAACTTGCAATCCTTCTGCCTTAGCCTCCCAAATCACTGAGATTACAGGTGTACGCCCCCACGCCTGGCTAGGAGGGTTTTTTTTTTAAAGCCTGTCAAGTATTTGTACTCACCCAAGGATATTTATGGGTACAGCGATATTTCTTTAAAAAGAGCCTTTTTTTTTTTTTAAGCGATAGGAACAGTGAAAGAGAATCAATTTTATTTAGTTTCTCATGTGGTTTTCCTTGTTCAGACACTTCGTTGTGTATGTGTTGCTGGGGTTTGAACCCAGGTCCTCAAGCATGCCAGGCAAGTGTCATAACTGCTGAGCCACAGCTCCAGCCCCCAAAGGAGGCTTTTGATTTCTTATTTTCGAGTCCAGTGTTACAACTGAAATTATGCAAGAAAGGAATGGCCTGTACACGTCTTCTGTCACGTGGTAGTGGTCCTGCCCATTAGCGGAGCATGCAGACACAGCAGCCGTTCATGTTTGCATTCATGTTTTGTATCTGCGTTCTGTGTTGCCTCCTGGTGGGAGGGAGGCCAGATGGTCATGAACGTCCTGGGTGCCTGACCCTGGGGTCTGGGGGTCTGTGGAACCGGGGCCATCAGCCTGGAGGAATGCTTTTGTGGACTCCGATCTTTGCACCTCTTCACGGTCCACCCCTCCTAGCAAGGGTGGCTCTTTGTTGGGCAATCCTGTCCTGACTGTTGGTGTGCTTCCACCTGTGAAGGAAGCTTCCTGTCTGTCCTCCTGAGGGCCATTTCCCTCACACATATGGAAAGGGGAGAAGAGGGGTGTGGGAGGAGTGAGAAAACAGATGCATGCACAGAAAGTTTTTAACTTTCTAACAATTTGTTTGAGAAGGAAACAGATTGACTCTTCCTTTCTTGGGTCTTGGACACCTGGAGTGCCCCAATAATTTCTCAGTGCTAAGTAAATCACACACAGCACTTACCCCTATAGAATATATATTGTGTTCTCCTCCTCCTCCACTTCCTCCTCCTCCTCTTCATCATTTTGTAATACTAGAGATTGCGCCTACTACCACTGAATTACATCCCCAGCCCTCATTTTAATTTGAGACAGGGTCTGTCCACGTTGCCCAGGCTGACCGCTCAAACTTGGCAATTCTGCCGCCTCAACCTCCAGAGTTGCTGGGTACTTTTAAAAAATGTTAAAATATGGGGCTGGAGTGGTGGCGGAGCGGTGGCTCAGCGGTTTCGGCGCTCGCCTGGCAAGCTCAAGGACCCGGGTTCAAACCCCAGCACCACGTATACAACTAAGTGTTGGAGCAACGAAGGCCATGTGAAAAACTAAATAAAGAGTTGTTTCTCTCTTTCTCTGTCTCTCTCACTGTCCCTCTCTCTTTAAAAAAAAAAAAAGTTAAAATAACTTTTTAATTATTTTTTAAGTTTTGTTTTTTTAAAGACAGAGAGTCAATTTTATTTTTTTTCATCTGGTTTTTGTTTCTCCAATACTTAGTGTTGTGTATGTGGTGCTGTAGTCCTAACCCGGGTCCTTGCTCATGCCAGGCAAGTACTTAACCACTGAGCTGCCTCTCCAGCTCCAAAAACATTAATTTTTTAAAAAAAATCCTTTAAAAAAATCCTAATAAAAGAAACCTATACTCACTGCTTTAAAAATCAGGAAATGTTAGGGAAGATTACGGAAAGAAGGTGCTCTTTATACCCTCACTAGAAGATAACCACTATTAATATTTTGTGTATATTCTCCCAGGATTTTTTCTTTCGATAGATATCCATACACACATGCAACAAGTGACACTGACCTCTCTCTTTTTTTTAATTTATTTTTTTAAATTTTGAGATAGTATCTCACTAGGTTGCTTAGGGCCTTACTCAGTTGCTGAGGTTGACCTTGAACTTGAGATCCTCCCGCCTCAGCCTCTCAAGTTGCTGACATTACAGGTGTGCACCGAAACACCTGGCTGACCTTCTCACTTCGCAGCAAATGGCTAACATCTTTCCATTTCATTGTGCATCAGTCTGGTACCTTTTTAACAGGTCCACACGACTACGCTATATATAAATCCATAAGAATGTATTTGTTGGACATCAACTTTTAGTTCTTATAATGCTGGTGTCCCTATGTATTTTCCTGTCCTGATCTAATTATTACCAAAAATAATTCCCAGAAAAATGTTGCCAGATGGCCCTGAATCAATCATGAGTCGCACAGGGTGGTAGTGGGCCTATTTCCTCACGCCTCCCCCAGGGATAGGTGAGAACAGACTTTTTGACATTTTCATCAGCCTCACAGATATTCATTCGTGTCTTTATTGGCATGTTTTGATTACTTGTGAGATTGAATATAGTTTTATATATTTATTTCTTGGTCATTAATATTTCTTATCTTATAAATTGCTTGTTTGCATCCTTGCCCGCTCTTATAAAATTGGACTGTTTGTTTTGATTTGCAAGTGTTCTTTTTGCATTATAAATTATTATTATTCTTATTGACACCAGGGATTGAACCCAGGGGTGCTTGGGATGCTTAAGCACTGAGCCACATTCCATTCCTTTTTTTGTTTTTGAGACAGGGCCTCGCTAAGTTGCTGAGGCTGGCTTTGAACTTGCAATCCTTCCTGCCTTAGCCTCCCAAGTCACTGGGATTACAGGCTTGTGTCACCATATCCAGCTTGCAATTTCTTTCATTAGTTCATTGTTTGATTCTTAATTTTTTACATAGATATATGCAAATATATGTGTGTGTGTGTATATATTTATGCCATATAGAAGTTTAGTTTTTTTATGTATTCAAAACTGTCCTTCAAATAGAATTTTGGTTTCACGTTTAGAATGTCCATTCCAGAATTCTAAAAATGTTTACCTATATTTTCTTTTACCTTTATGGTGTTATTCTTTTACATGTACATGAATAGCCCGTTTGAAATTCATTTAAGTGAGAAGTATATGGTAGGGATCCAGATTTAGTTTTTGTTTAACCTTATGTCTCCGTCATCTATGGAATTAAGCATTCTTGCTTCACCAATTTGAAATACTCCATTTACCACATGCTAAATCCCTACAGATTCTTAGGTTTAATTTCAGACTCTACTCTGTTCTAACAATGTCTTTTCCTATGCTGGCATCTCACTATCTTAATTATTATAACTTTAATAATACATTTTAATAACTAGTATTGCAAGTGCTCACTTATTATTTGTTCTTTTCAAAATTTTCTTGGCAACTTAGGAGTGTTCATTCTTCCAAATGAACTTCAGAAATGATTTTGTCAAGTTCAAGAAAAAGAAATTCTTACGGTGTGTGTTAATTTCCATAGATGAATTTGTACAGAATTGCTGTACTCACACCATTGAGTCTAACATGGGAAACATTCCCTTTAATCATTTTCTTTCACATCAAGATTCTATAGCTTTTTTTCCTGGATGGTCCTGAACTTTCATTCTTGGGCTTATTCTAAATACTGATGGTTAGCAGATTAGTATATAAGAAAAATATTCACTGGTGCTGGAGTGGTGGCTCAGCAGTTACGGTGCTTGCCTGGCATGAGCAGGTACGCGGGTTCAAAACCCAGCACCACGTACACAATGGAGTCTTGGAGCAACGAAAACCATGTGAAAAACTCAATAAAAGTCGATTCTCTCTGTCTCTCCTCTCTTTCTCACTGTCCCCTCTTTCTTTAAAAAAATAAAAAAGAAAGAAAAATATTCACTCTTTTGCATATTTATTCCTATGAATGCACTTTGATTTTTTTTTTCCTTTAACTGGAATTGAACCCAGGGGCACTTCGATGCTGAGCTACATCCTCAGTTCTTTTTATTTTTAATTTTGAGATAGGGTCTTGCTAAGTGGCCCAGAATGACCTGGAATTTGTAATCCTCCTGCCTCTGCTGCCTGAGTCGCTAGGATTACAGGCACACACCACCATGCCTGGCCAAACTTTCAATTTATGAGATTCTTCAGGAATTTATCTTGCATTTCCCAGATAAGAAGTTGTATCAACTGCAAATTATTCTTACTTAACAAAACTGCTGCTTCCCACCGTTTACCTTTTCTCTTGCTATCTAATTATACTCATTAGCATTTCCTGAGCAACATTCGATTATGACAGGGGTGTGTGTACATTCATTCTTTGGGCTTGATTTCGTAAGAATGCTAACTTTGTTTTATTGTTGACTTTGCTGCAAGAAGATTTCAGATATGCCAAGGAATTATTCTTCAATTTTCCTAAAATCTTTTATTAGAGACAAACCAAATGTTATCAAATATATCTGCATTTAGGCAAAGATTTTGTGTGTGTGTGTGTGTGTGTGTTAACCTATTAAAATAGGGAATAATATCCATATTTTCTAATATCATTTTTTTTTATGGTACCAGAGGTGCTTAACCACTGAGCAACATCCACAGCCCTTTTTATTTTTTATTTTGAGACAGGACCACACAGAGTTGCTGAGACTAGCTTTGAACTTGTGATCCTCTTGCCTCAGCGTCCCAAGTCACTGGTATTGCAGGCATGCACCACCACATCTGGCCTTAAGTGCTTTTTTGCTGTCAAAAAACCCTTCTATTTAGAGCCAGGGGAGTAGCTCAGTAGTAGAGTGCTCAAGGCCCTGGGTTCAAATCCCAGCACCATACATACACTCCAAAAACAAACAAACAAAAAAACAAAAAACAACAACAACAAGAAAAAACCCATTTTTCCTCAAGAAGCAGCCTTGATTTTGCACATCTATAGGAAACTATGAATCTTTATTCATACTTTGAGAGTTATATTCTGAAGAGGAGGCCTAATTCCCCATATATATTTTTTTAAACCAGATTGGTTAACTTTTGGTAGAAGCCATAGGAGCTTTTGATCTTGTTTTTAAAAAGTTACTGCCTTGATTAAAGTTAGACCTTGTTAAAGCCAACTGTGGTGATTCACACCTGTAATCCCAGTGGCTTGGGAGGCTGAGGCAGGTGGTTTGCAAGTTCAAGAGCAGCCTCAGCAACTTAGCAAGACCCTGTCTCAAAATAAAAAATAAAAAGGGCTGGGGATGTGGCTCAGTTGTTAGGTGCCCCTGGGTTCAATCCACAGTACCAAAATCAAAACAAAGAAGTTAAAACCTTTTATACCCTTCTGAGGATTTAGGGAAGAGAAGGTGAATAAAACCAGGTAGGAAGGAAGCGGTATTGAAGGCATAGGCCTCCCTAACTGCAGGCCAGGACCTCAGTGACAGCCTGGCTGAACTCTGGGGACCCTACAAAGACTTGGGTGTATCCAGTGAATAAGCCCTGCATTTGCCAAGAGCTCTGTCCTCTCTCCTATAGGAAGGACTCAACCTCATTCATTTCAGGACTTTCCAAAGAAGAATGAGCTTCCCTGGGCATCGCCAGTTAATTACGGGTAGAGAGGAACCTCCCTCTCAATGCGATGAACTCTTCTTTAGCTAAGTAGGCCCCCGCTGCTTCTCTCCTAACCCACTGCAGGCCCAGGAGAATTCTGGGGGCCCCATCTGTGTCTGCGGAGAATCTTTTACACATTTTGTGCAGTGCTCAGTAGCTTTTTTGATTAGGTTTATTTTATGCCCTGAGTCTGTCAGGGAGAGGTGCTTAGCTTGTTTCTGAAAGGGGCGGGGAGTGGTGTATAAATAATGAGAACCCAGAGAAACTTGTGTTATTAACAGCTCTACTCCAGTAAGGCAGAGTTTATTGTGTCATTGCCTCTGGGTGTGTTTTTCTGTGAAGGCCAGAAATAAAGAACGTACAAGTCTGCGTTTTTTTTTGTTGTTGTTTTTTTTTTCTCTCAGGAGGATGGTAACTCTCATTAATTCTAAAGACAGGTTTAAAGAATCTTCTTTGATAATTACTTGTCATATGATGGGTTTGGTGTGAAGAAGGTTGACCATTCTTTGGACAGCATTGGGATGAAAGAGAGTGAGGGTTTCCTCCCAGGTTGTGGGGTGAAGGGCAAGTCCCATAGGCCTCTCTCTTCCTCCTCTTGGTCCCTTCTAGCCTTCAACTCTCTCTACATATGAATTCCCCATGTCTATACGCTCTTTGCTGAAAACCACATATCTTCTTTGTGTGTGAGTGCTGCTGGGGATTGAGCCTAAGACCTCATGCATGCCAGGCAAGTGCTCGACCATCCCCAGCCCCAAACCACTGTCTTTCTGCTTTTTTTGGTACAAGGGATTGAACCCAGTGGTGTTTAACCACTGAATCACATCCCCAGCCCTTTTTATATTCTATTTTTAGACAGGGTCTTGCTAAATTGCTGAGGCTGGCTTTGAACCTGTAATCCTCCTGCCTCACCCCCAGAGCCACTGGGATTACAGGCATGCACCACCGTGCCCAGCCCGAAACCATTTCTTAATGATACCTTATTATATGTCTGCCGTTAACTGACATGCTGGGTTATATCCCATAGTGGGTTGTATGCAAACTCCCACCGCTGGGGTAAAGAACTGGAAATTGTAGACCCTCGAGTAGAGTCCAGTCTACACGCACACTGCTGGCTGGCTCTGTGTTTTATAATGGTTGAATGTGCACACCTCTGAGTAGGGAAAGCACTCTTTAGTAGAACTTGGATTCCCTCGCAACCTGTGATCAAGTGACCTGGCACGTACTCACTTTATCACGTGTCTTGCTCCTGAGGACATGTGAATTTCCAAATTGTAGTATACACCAGACGTAGTATGGTCTGGATCTGGATCGCTTCTCAAAAACTCTAGTGTGGAAGACTTGGTTCCCAGTACAGCATTGTTCAGAGCGGGGGCTTTTGGGAAGTGACAGGAACGTGAAGGCTCTGAGCTCATCTGTGGATTAATCCATTGATTGCTGAATGGACTACTGAGAGGTGGTGGAAACTATAGACAGGGCGAAGGAGGAAGTAGGTCACTGGGGGTGTGCCCTTGGGGACTATATCCTATCCCTGGTTCCTTTTTTTCTCTTTTTCTATCTCTCTCTCCCTCCCCCTCTCTCCCTCTCCCCCTCTCCCCTTTGTGGTTGCCATGAGCTGAGCACTTTCCTCTGCCATGATGTTTCTGTCTTAGAGTCGGCCAACCATGGACCAGAAGCTTGAGCCAAAATAAATCCTTCCGCCTTTAAGTTGTTTTTGTATTTTCGTCACAGCAATGAAAAGCTGACTTAACACACCAGGTAGGAGTTCCAAATCTGATTGAGACCAGTGGCCAGCCAGCTTTCTAAAAAGTTGTAAGTAGTAAACACGTTTAGCTTCGCAGGTCGCAGCTGTTCAACACTGCTGTGGTCGAGAAAGAGCAGCCATAAATAATACTTGAACTCTAGTGAGTGTGGTTGTTTCCAAAAAAAACTTTACATAGGGACGTGAAAGTTTTAATTTCATGTAGTGTTTTGAGATGAAATATTCTTTTTCTTTTCATTTCATTTCTTTTTTTTTTCCAGCCATTCGGTCTTGGCTCATGGCAGGCCACATTTTGCCAGTGGGCTGCAGTTTGCTAACCCCCAGTTTAGATCACTGACCAAAGGCTCCTAGTGCTTTCCCAAAGGGTTCTGGAAGAACCAAAATGATGCGAGGGTTTTACTAGCAACTCACTTCAAGCAGACGTTTCAAAACCATTAGTTGGAATTATACAAGTTCTATGAGGCTCACAGGCTGCTCTGGGATCTTGATTTCCTTGGGACTCTGTAGTGTCCCTCCTCTCTGGAACACTTCAGAGACAAGGATGCTAGATCAGTGACAGCATCTGCATTAGAAGCAATGAGGACAATCACGAAATGACAATTGGGCATAAACCAGAATAAAAGTGAATTCAGTAGGAAAGAGGCTGATTACACTTGAAATGCTATGTGTGTCACTCATGAGAACTTAAAGTCCCCTGTATGCACAGCGGAGTCAGCTTCATGATGCCATCCACTGAGCATCACTTCTTTGACGCCATCTCCCTAACACAAGAGCGCCTTATTCTTTTCCAGTGCTAGCCCACAGTCGAGTGGCCTTTGTGTCCATTTTCCCCACAGTGGACGCAGATTCCCTCAAGTAAATAACCTCTTCCTCTCATGACTCAGTGGGAAGACGCAAGCACATGAGCCAGTGAGTAAGCCAAGCCACATGACCATGGCTCCAAGAAAACCACTACTGCTGGGCTTTGTCCAGGGAGCAGTGAGCAAACCCCCAGCTTCGCCTTCCTGGCCTTTATCTCCCCCCACATCAGACAGAAGTGGAGAGAGGTCCTTGTTTTGTTTTCTTTTCTCTGTTTTGTTTTGTTTTGTTTTGTTTTGCAACTTGCTGCTGAATGATTTCTGCCTCCTCATTAGATACTAAATGCAGCATGTATTAGAACATTTCCCCATAGATACTTCTTTGGGGTCAGAAAGGACTTCACTGCAGTCTAACTTTATAATAGCCCAGGAGTCTTCTCCAGTATTGTAGCAACTATCTGGATAAGTTATCCAGATATCTTATCCACTATCTGGTGGATAAGAGTGGGCTGCAGGATGAACAGATTAAGTACACATACACAAGAGTCAGGCCTCTGTGTTCATGGGTTCTGCATGAGCAGATTCAATCAACCACAAATTAAAAATATTCAAAAAGGGGCTGAGGATATAGCTCAGTGGTTGTATGCAAGAGGCCCTGGGTTTGATCTCCAGTATTGCAAAATAAAAAATATTCAGGAAAAAATACTTAATTCCACACCATTATTCTAAACAATGCAGTGTGACAATTACTTTAACAGCATCGGCATTGTATTGGGTGTTGTGGAGGTCATGTAAAGTATATAAGATGTGCTCGTGTTATATGCAGTGTACTGTACCATCTCGTATAAGGGAATTGAGCATCCTTGGATTTCATTATGCATATGGTACGGAGTCCTGGAACCAATCCCCCATGGATACCAAAGGATGACTGTATATGAGCTTGAGCTTTTAGTATGTGCTGGGCAGCATGAGTAGGACAAAAATCATGTATGACATTGTCCTTCCCGCAAAGTCAACCTGAGTTGTGACCATCTGCATTTCCCTTTTTGCTCAAATGACCATGTATGTTAGTAAAAATGCTTTGAACCCAACACAAGTTGCAAAAGTATAGTTTTCAACTCCATGTTTTCGTTGATTTTTTTGGTGAGGGCTCTTTTGCTGTTTCTTTTCAGCCACCTCCGAGAGTATTTTCATGCATCATTACCCCCAGGGCTCAGCCACTGGGCAGTGCCCAGCGTCCTCTGGTTTGCTGTCACAGCTCTTCAGCCCGGAGCTTGGTGAGGATTTGTATCTAGACCTGCATGTAGCGAATCAGCTGCAACAGATTTGTTTTGCCACACTGGTTTCCCCACAAGAACTGGGTTTCCCACAAGGAGGTTGTACAGGGTGGCAGCCCATTGCTCTGCTCAGAAATTGTCACAAAGGTGACAGAGCTGGTTGCCGTTGGTTTTGTTTTAGTGCTATTTGTACATCTCATCAGCATGGGTGAGCAGAAGCTGGTGTGGGGGCGACAATTTCAATGACTCAGATGCACTGTGCTGGACAGCTCCCAGCCTTCGCAGTTTCTCTCTGGCTTCCAGGAAGGCTGGGAGAGGAGTGAGAAAATATTCACTCCTCACACCTACCAAAGGCGTGTCTGGAGACTTCTGTCGAAACCTGGAGCCTGTGTGTCCTGTGTCTATGAAGCAGTTGCTTTGGCTGTGCTTGGAAAGGTGTGAAGAGTAGGCAGGCGGCGCCAGAGTGTAGTGATGACAGTCACCTACATGATGAGCAAGCCTGGCTCTCATCTGGAAGAGCTCCTTCCGGATTTTTGCTTTCATGTGTCCTTTCTAGACATGGACACAGGCCTTCCTCTGCCATCACCTTCATAGGGCCTGACCTGAGCATTCTTGCAGGCAGGGTTAGCTGCATTCTAAGTGAGACATGGAAAGTCACTAGCATGACTCCAAGGAAAGCCATGAGAATGAGGAGGAGTCTGGAAACAGTGCCACATTCTCATCACCCACAACAAACAGGACAGCCGAGTGGCTAGGGGCAGGTGGCTTGCTTGGCATGGTAGACAAAACCAGTTCAATGTTTTCCAATTATGTGACCCCAAGCAAGTACTCTAACTCGTTTCTCATCTGTAAACTGGGTCAGTCTTGTGGGATGTTCTGTGAGAATCCAGTGCGAAAAAGCACTGAGATACCTTAGCTCTCCCTGCACACATGTGATTATTATTATTTTCTAAGATTATATTTGGTAGTACTGGGCATTGAACTCAGGATGCTTACCACTGAGCCACACCCCCAGCTCTTTTTTCAGTTTTCGAGACACGGTTTCACTAAGTTGCGTAGGGCCTCGCTAAATTGCTGAGGTTGGCTTTGAACTTGTGATCCTCATCCTCCCAAGCTTCCTGGATTACAGCCATGCTCCATCACACCTGGCCAGCCCTTATATATATATATATATATATATATATATATATATTTTTTTTTTTTTTTAAGGGAGAAGGAAAGAAAGTAAGAGAGAGAGAGAGAGATAGAATCAATTTTTATTTAGTTATTCATATGGCTTTCTTTGCTCCGAGACTTTGTTGTGTACATGGTACTGGGGTTTGAATTTGCGTACTCATGCATGCCAGGTAAGCACCGTAACTACTGAGCCACTGCTCCAGCCCCCCTTCTTATATTTTTATATTTTATTTTGACTTAAGTTGCCTAGGCTGGCCTCAAACTTGCGGTCCTCCTGCCTCAGCTTCCCTAGACGCTGGGATTAGAGGTGTGTGCCAGCACCCCTGGTTTCAATCCCTGGTATTAAAAAAAAAAAAAAGGCAATTGAGGTTAAATTCCTTCATCCCATGACTGCTATCCTTATAAGAGGACATGTGCAGGTCAGGAACGACCATGTGAATGCACAGTGAGAAGATGGCTCTCTACAGACAGCACCATCAGCGCCACCGAGCTACATCCCTGGCCCATTTTTCTTTTCTTTTTCTTTTTTTTTTTTTTTAAAGAGAGAGGGACAGTGGGGCTGGAGTGATGTTTAGCGGTTACAGTACTTGCCTGGCATGCGCGAGGATGTGGGTTCAAACCCCAGTACCACGTACTCTGTCTGGAAGAGAGAGAAAGATAGAAGCAGTTTTGTTTAGTTTTTTCACGTGGCTTTTGTTGCTCCAACACTTCCTTTTGTTGTACATGGTGCTAGGGTTTGAACCCGTGTTCTCATGCATGCCAGGCAAGTGCTATAACCGCTGAGCCACCTCTCCAGCCCCCAAATTTTTCTTTCTTTCTTTCTTTCTTTCTTTCTTTTTCTTTCTTTCTTTCTTTCTTTCTTTAAAGAGAGAAGGACAGTGAGAGAGAGACAGAGAGAATCAATTTTTATTGAGTTTTTCTCATGGCTTTTGTTGCTCTCACACTTAGTTGTGTACGTGGGTGCTGGGGTTTGAACCCATGTACTCGCACATGCCAGGCAAGCGCTGTAATGATGAGCCACCGCTCCAGCCCCCATTTTTCATTGTTTAAGACAAGGTCTCACTAAGTTGCATAGGGCCTCACTGAGTTTCTGAGTCTGACTTTGAACTTGTGATGCTCCTGCCTCAGCCTCTCAAGCTGTTGGAATTACAGGCGTGCACCACCACACCCTGCCTAAATTACCTGTCTAAAGACTGTTCCTAGTAAGGTGAGGAGATAGGGAGGGAGAAGGGAGGGAAAAGCGGGGTTATAAATAATGTAGGGTACAGTTAACTCCTATGAGAAGCCAAAATATACTCAGACAGGCATATAAATCTGGAAATTTCAATAATTAAAATACATGTATATGGGGGCTGGAGCAGTGGCTCAGCGGTTTCAGCACTTGCCTGGCAAGCACGAGGACCTGGGGTTCAAACCCCAGCACCACGTACACAACTAAGTGTTGGAGCAACTAAGGCCATGTGAAAAACTAAATAAAGTTGTTTCTCTCTTTCTCTGTCTCTCTCACTGTCCCTCTCTCTTAAAAAAAAAATACATGTATATGGTCATTTATATCTGTAACATGGGGGAATTACGGAGGAGATACGAGATCAGGGGGTGGGGGAAGGGGGAGGAGATATCCTGGACAAGGATCTGTTTGAGTTACTGTGTCATTCTGTATGCATGTATGAATGTGAACCAGTGAATCACTTCAGCATGTGAGATGATGTTGAACCAATCAAAAAGAAAAGAAAGGAAAAAAAGGGGTGCCCCTAAAGTTTAGTTAGTAAATTAGGCAAGTAAGAGATTAATGACTAATAAAACAATTTTAACAATACATGGTAATAAAAGTTATGCAAGTATTGTCTGCCTCAAAAAAAAAGACTGTTCCTAGGTATGCTCAAGACATTAGTTGCAGGATGCCCAAAGCCTGTAATCACAAGTCCCTCACAGGAAATGCGAATGTTATTTTTGCATACAACCAATGCACTTAAATCTTTTCTAGGTTCCTTATTTATATACATAGTTGCTATACTGTGTTGCATAGATAATCAGGACAAGAACAAAGGTCAATCCAGCACACAGACGGTTTTTCCTTCCTGAATCTCTTGCATCTCCGGTTGATTGACTCCGATGTTGAACCAGCAGATCTGAGATACTGGCTGAGGACTTGCGCGGGAGCATCTTGGGGAGCGGGGAGGGAGTGCAGCCCTGTGCCATCACCGACAAGGGACTCCTTCGAGTCGCAGCGCTGTCACCCGCGCCTTCTCTAATCAGCCTCCTGTCCCCCTTCTCCTAGGTGAACGGCCCTTTCCCTGCACGTGGCCAGACTGCCTTAAAAAGTTCTCCCGCTCGGACGAGCTGACGCGCCACTACCGGACCCACACCGGGGAGAAGCAGTTCCGCTGCCCGCTGTGTGAGAAGCGCTTCATGAGGAGCGACCACCTCACCAAGCACGCCCGGCGCCACACCGAGTTCCACCCCAGCATGATCAAGCGGTCGAAAAAGGCGCTGGCCAGCCCCTTGTGAGGTGCGCCCCACCGCAGCCAGGGAGGGACGGCCCGGAGGACAAGATGACTCCCAGGACACACAGAAACCGAGCCCCAGAAGAGGCGGGCTGGACAGCAGGAGGTCACTGCCCTTTGGTCAATATTCTGATTTTCCTTTTTCTTTATTGTTTTGGAAAAGCACATGGTAGCCTCAGATCAAAGCCAACCCTTGGTCCCTGGCAGAGGCAACTCTGGGCACCGTCTCTGACTGCTGGAGGGAGGCAAATGCTCTTGCTCTTTCTTCATTTTTTTCCCCTTCTTTAGTTTTTTGGTGGGGTGGGGCAGGGAGGGGGCAAGCCAGGACTGGGGTAGAAATCTAAAGATTCACACTGGTGTACATACGTCTGACTGGGCGAGTTGACCTGGGGCACCACACAGTGATTCTGAGCCCTTTATGCTTGTCTCTCCCAATTGTTTTCTTACCTTTTACCGTAATGACGAGTGTGCTTCCGTTTGTTTAGCAAAACCACTCTCTTGAATCATGTTAACTTTTGAGATTAAAAAAGAAACTCCATAGCACAGCTGTCTTTATGCAAGCAAGAACACTTCTACTCCAGCATGATCCGCCATCTAAAGACTCGAAAACAAAAAAGTTCCTTACAGTCAATGGGTAAGCAGAGTCCGAATCTGCTCAAGACGAACCTTGGGAAGGTTACACCAAGGACAGAACTTTTCAACCTTGCTTTGTATGAATTGTACTTTTTGAACATAAGCTGCACTTTTATTTTCTAATGCAGAGGATGATAAGTTAAACACATGCTTTGAGGATAGAAGCAGACATTGTTTGGCACCATGTTATAATCTGCTTATTTTACAGTATACACGTTTCCCTAAGAAATCATGGCAGCGATGTGAGGGCAGAATACACATAATACATGCTGAAGGAGGAGGGTAGCATTAAAAAAAAAAAAACAACAGAATTTTAACTCTATTAACTTGTCCAAATTTTCCTATCCTTTTGGTTAACATCATCTTACTGTACTGTAATGCCACTAAGAGAGAGTGCTTTGGACTCCACCTTGGACTTCCGGTGTTATATCAGTGGGTGCATAACAGTCACTAGGTCTAGAAATGCCTATTTTTGGGGGTGGTGGAGAAAGGTTTGGTGGTCTCCTTCCCATGTTCTTATAAATCTCCTACTATCAGGTGCAACAGTTATGTTAAAGGAAAGGGAGCTGCAGTATAAAAAGAAAAAAAAAATACCCTATACATGGTAAGTGACAAGAGAAAATAGCATGATGATTTCAGAGGAGTCTCTGCTAAACAGTCCCTTATGGAGGATGTGGGCAAATGAAATGTGTTCGAATGAAATCACATCACTGTACTTTTTACATCAGTAGCCTCACCACTATATATCTTGTATCTAGGTGTCTATAACGGCCTAAACCACTACATCCATACTATGCCATTCACTGAAAACTTAAGTTTGGCCTTTTCCTGGCCAGAAAAATGAACTGAGTTTTCATAGTTAAAAAAAAAAAAAAACCACAAAAACAAAAAAAAAAATACAAACATACAAAAAAAAAATAAACCTCCAGTGAGGGGAGTCAGCAGTGATCATGGGGGAAATGTTTACATTTTTTTCTTCAGAAATAACACTCTCTGGCGATTTTATCTGATACTTAAAATGGGACGCTATGGTGCACTCTAGTTTATCCATGTGCTATAAAATGTGCTGTGTAAACGCAGGGTGCCCACCTGTGAGTGAGCTGGGTGTTTCACCCTGCTCACGCTCGTTCCTGATTCAGGTTCAGGGGTGCTCCTGCCGCGGGCACGGTCACGCTGACTCCGACTTCCAATACAACAGCCATCACTAGCACGGTGTTTTTCTGTTTAACCAACGTAGCTGTATTAGTGGTTCTATCAAGAGAACTGCTTTTAACATTAGGGACTGGGAGCAGTCCATGGGCTAAAAAGGAAAGTGTTTTCTCACGAGAAAACATGTCAGGAAAAATAAAGAACACTTTCTACCTCTGTTTCAGATTTTTGAAACGCTTATTTTAAACCAAATTTTAATTTCTGTGTCCAAAATAAGTTTTAAGGACATCTGTTCTTCCATACGAAATAGGTCAGGCTGCCTATTTCTTACTGAGCTCATGGGAAGGCTCTGCTTAGGATACCCGGCACGCGCCTTTTAGTGAGTGAGGAGTTTGGGGTTGCCTAGCAACTTGCTAACTTGTAAAAACTCAGCTTTCCCTCGCAGAAAGAAATGAAGGAAAACAGTCAAGCCAGTGAAAGACAATCTTTATAGTTTCAGGAGTAAATCTATATGTGGCTTTCGTCAAGCATTTAGACGGGATATAAATGCAGCAACTTGTTTAAAAAAAAAGATGCACAATTTACTTCCCAAAAAAAGGTTGCTACTTGCCTTTTCAAGTTGTTGACACACATTTGATATTCTCTTATATGTCATAGCAACGTAACGTATAAACTCGAGGCTTTTTATTCTTTGTGATAGATCCTGTTTTATGATGTCACAAAACAGGAACCAGCATTCTAATTAGATTTACTATATCAAGATGTGGTTCAAATAGGACTACTAGAGTTCGCTGAACACTAAAACTATGAAACAATTACTTTTTATATTAAAAAGACCATGGATTTAACATGAAAATCCAAATGCAGGATAGTAATTTTTGTTTACTTTTTTAACCAAACTGAATTTTTGGAAGACTATTGCAGGTGTTTAAAAAGAAAGAAAAGTTGTTTTATCTAACACTGTAAGTAGTTGTCATATTCTGGAAAATTTAATAGTTTTAGAGTTAAGATATCTCCTCTCCTTGGTTAGGGAAGAAGAAAGCCCTTCACCATTGTGGAATGATGCCCTGGCTTTAAGCTCCATATCATGCTTCTTTTGAGAATTATATTTGGTAGTTATAATTACAGAAACAAATTAGCTTTGTCTGTTTGCAGATAGACTTGCATAGTACTCATCACTTTGGGTAGATAGAGATGTTCTTTCACAACGGATGAATGGTCTGTAACACTGTAAGATACTGATCTTTACAACTGTTTAATCAGTTTTATTTTTGTACAGTATTAGTGACCTAAGTTATTTTGCTGTCCCGTTTTTGTAAATCAAATGAAATTATAAAAGAGGATTCTGACAGTAGGTATTTTGTACATATGTACATATGTTGTCCAAATAAAAAGAATAAATGAAAAAGATTGAACTGTCCCATCGTGTGTTTTAAAATGGGCGTATTTCACCATATGGAAGCTACTTTGTTAACCACACAGGATTTTATGATGAATGTACAAAGGTGGTTTTCCTCTGTACCCTTTGACACATGCCGTATTTGTGTAGACTTGTGTATATTTACTTTTTTTATTTTTAGTGTATTGTAGTTATACATAATAATAAGGTTCGATCTGATATACTCTTAAATGCATATAACAGTTTTCTCCATTCAATCTCCAGTACCACCCCTGCCCTCCCCTGCATATTTACTCTTCAACGAACCTCTGAGGAGGCAGGGAAACTGGAGGCCACTTGAAATCATGGTATTAGGCTAGAGAAAAATATTTATATTTGAGGCAAATCACTTAAAGAAGGTTTTAAAGCTTATAACTATGCAAGAATGTATTAGGAACTGGTCAGAGAGTGTTTTGTTTTTGGTTTTGTTAGTTTTTTTTTTTTGCTGTACTGGGGATTGAATCCAAGGGTGCTTTACCACTGAGCAATACAATATCTCCAGTCTTTTTTTTTTTTTTTTTTTTTTTTGAGATAGGGCCTCATTAAGTTGCTGAAGGTCTTGCTCAGGCTAGCCTTGAACTTTTATTCCTTTTGCCTCAACCTCTCAAGTCACTGGGATTAATTTTAGGCAAAAATAACTGGGTCAAACAGGAGACTATTTTATATCAGGCTATTTTGTATGAAGACATAAAAGTGCCTATTAAATTCCATCAAAAGATAAAAAGCAAATGTGTATGTGTACATATATGTATACAAAGATAGATTCTGTAAAAATAAGCCTTAACCCCTCAAAGAGGGAACTTTCATAACTCACATATTCATTTTTTTTTTAAGAGAGGGATGGGGGGATCAATTTTATTTAGCTTTTCATGTGGCTTTTGTTGCTCTAACACTTTGTTGTGTATGTGGTGCTGGGATTCAAACCCATGTGCTCTCACATGCCAGGCAAGCCCCATAACTGCTGAGCCACCGCTCCAGCCTCAAAACACATATTGTTTAAAATATCCTTGAAACTTGTAAAAAAATAGAATATAATAAGACTAAAAGCAACATATTATAGACTACATTCTCTCATCAGCAGTGCAGTAAAGTGCACCATTGTATAAAAAGATCATTTTTAGGGGCTGGAGCGGGTGGCTCGGTGGTTATGGCGCTTGCCCAGCATGCCCAAGTACACAGGTTCAAACCGCAGCAGCCCACGTACACAACTAAGTGTCACAGCAACGAAGGCCATGTGAAAAACTCAATAAAAGTTGATTGTCTCTCTCTCCCTCTTTCTCTGTCCTTCTCTCTTTAAAAAAAAAAAAAGGATCATTTTTTAAAACTCAAAATACTCTTAAAAAGAGAAAATACAAATTATTGTCAGAGTTTAAAACAATAAAAACCAAAAAAAGCTATATTGAAAATATACCCTAAAGCCATGCCCAGGGAAAACTTCAGCTTCATATGTTTTTCTACACTCTATGAATATGAAAAAATAAAAGTAAACCAAGCAATGAATTCAAGAAGCCACAAAATGAACAATAGCCAGGAGAAGATCAAAGAATTAAAAAAAAAAAAAAGGTTGAAATGGGTTGGAGCCGAGGCTCAGCCTTTACAGTGCTTGCCTGACATGCACAAGGACCTCAGTTCAAACCCCAGTACCATGTACACAACGAAGTCTCAGAGCAACGAAAGTTGCATGAAAAACTGAAAAACATTGATTCTCTTTAGGGGCTGGAGTGGTGGCTCAGTGGTTACAGCGCTTGCCTGGCATGCGCAAGTATGTGAGTTCAAACCCCAGCACCACGTACACAACGAAGTCTTGGAGCAAAGAGAGCCATGTGAAAAACTAAATAAAAATTGATTCTGTCTCTTTCTCACTGTCCCCTCTTTCTTAAAAAAAAAAAAAAATTGATTCTCTTTAAAGGAAAAAAAGGATTGAAATAAAACATTAAGAGTGGATCTTAGAAAAGACCTATAAAATAGACACTGTCTTGGTAAAGCCAAATTTAAAAATGAGAAAAATCTAAATACATGATATTATGAATAGATATATAACTATAGATCTAATCAGCTAATAATTTTAGACACCTTAATAAAATGACTCCTGGGAGAACAATTTAGATAAAAATAAAAAACTTCGTTTTAAAAATGTTGACAAATACCAAAGAGCCCATAAAAATTTTCAGGCAAAACCTTTCAAACTTTAAAAAACCAATACTTCTCTTAACTTAAATGTTATTAATGTGAATCATAGAAAATGATGGGAAAAATTTGGAGCTAGCTTATTTAACTTTGACTTAACAAAAATAACTTTTAGAAATTTTTTTTTTTATAAAAGTGATGGAACCCCCATCATGACCCAACAATCCCACTCCTTGATATATATTCAAAAGATCTAAAATAGGCATACTAGAAGGATATGGTCACATCAGTGTTTACAGCACTGCAATTTGTAATAGCCAAGCTGTGGAACCAGCCCAGGTGCCCACCAATAATCAAATGGATGAAGAAAATGTGGTATATATGCACAAAGGAGTTTTACTCAGCCAAAAAGAAGAATGAACTTATGACATTTGCTGGTATATGGATGGAAATGGGGAACATGGTGCTGAGTGAAAAATTAGCCAGACTCAGAAGGCCAAGGGTGGAATTTTTTTCTCATATGTAGAAGCTACACCAAAATGAGGAACCAAAAAAAGATTAAAAAAGAGAAAGAAAAAGAAAGAAAGAAAGAAGAAAACAGGATGATGGGAATTCCAGCAAAATACAAGACACATCAGTGGAGCTGAGGAAGGGGAATGAAAGAGAGGAAGAGGGAGCCTGGAAGGGAAGAATGGTGGAATGAATTGGATCAAACTTTCTTAGGTACATATGTGAACATGCTACAGTGAATTTCACCTTTATGCATATCCATAATGCACTAATGAAAAAAATATAAATAAATAGAACAATCACTAGAGTAGAAGAAGAGAACAGGGAGGCAGGAGGGGAGGGGAAAGGGAAGAAGTATCGGGGACAGCACTGGAAAAAATTACATTCCATGTTTTATAATTAGGTCAAAACAAACCTGAATATTCAGTATTTCTATAACGAACTAATAAAAAAAATTGGGAGAAGAAAAAAGTAATGTGGGGGAATTTGCCCTTCCAGAAATTATTAGTTTACTTTGAAGATATAAAAACATATAAAAATTTAATATATTTATAAGAGTAGCATCACAAATCAATGGAGAAAGCATGAATTATCTAGTAAATTTCGTTTAGCCAAAGGATTATATAGGAAAAATTCAAATTACATAATACTACACACCAAAATAAATCCTATGTGCATTTAAAATATAAGTAAAATGATAAAAGCATTGTTATGGTTTGGATGAAAGGTACACCCCAAAAGCTCAATATGTGAGACAATGCAAAGCCACTGAGAGGTAAAATGATTGGCTTCTGAGAGCCTTTACCCAATCAGTGCAAGAATCCCCACACAAGGACTAGCTGGGTGGTACCTGCAGGCTGATAGGGCGTGGCTGGAGGAGCTGGGTCGTTGGGGGTGTGCCTTTGGGTCTGTATTTTGTATCTGGTTTAGAGTGGCTTCCTGCGCTTCCTGGCAGTGCCTCTACCACGTCCCTTGTCACACTCTTCTGCCGAGGTGTTGAGCCTCACCTTGAGCCCAGGGGAATGGAGCTGACCACCTGAGGACTAAGAACTCTAAACCGTGAGCCCCAAAGAAACTTTTCCTCCTAAAATCGTTCTTGTCAGGTCTTTTAGTCACAGCAGCAAAAAGCTGACTAAAACAAGCACTTAAAGAAGTTACGGGCGGAGATTCATAATTCATGATTTGGGAAGGAACTCAAATGCACAAAACTAATTTTGTCTATGGTTGTTTTGTCTTTTGTTTGTTTTTAGGGACACTTTGTACATCAGACTTTGGGAAATGGATATTCATGTTATATTTGGTGTAAAAAGTGGTATGCACAGCCTCGATCCACTTTAAAACACGTATATGCTTAAAAAAAAAAGGTTAGAAGGATTTTAAGGATCTTCCACAAGCCTGTTAGCCTTGATTATCTTGATGCATAAGTGCAGGGATAATTTTTAATTTTTATTCATTGTCTATACCGTGCTAAAGTTTCTACAGAATGAATGTAGATTATATTTGTAAAAAGGGGAGAGGAAAAAGGAGATGTTTCGTCTACCATTTTGCCATCTATTAGAACAGCAGCATGAAGCCCCTAGCTTTTGTGTGAGGGTCAACCTGCTACACGGTCAGGCCTTGATTAAATCAAGCTTGTTAACTGTCTGCTTCTGGAGTATTGTCCCACTGCAAGCAGATTGGCCAGCAGGTCACACCCAGAAGTTGGTGGGCGTTGATTCTGAGTGTCCTCTGCGGCTGCTCCCTAGCAGAGCCGTGGATTCTCAAGTTCTCTCATCATTTCTCTGGTGCAGGTAGCCTCTGTTGACCTTGGCATTGAAGTACTTGCTTCTCATGTTTCAACTCCAGCCCAAGAGTTGAGCATAGCCTTTTCTATTGTCTGTCACTCTGAACTTAGTTCATCCTAGGTCAAGACACCACATTTAGGGGGTTTGCTGAAAATGCTGACCCATGTTCCAATCCTCGCTGTGTCTGGGCAAGTTATTTAATTTCTCTGATACTCAGTTTCCTCTTCTGTGAAAAGAGCAGTGTATGTCATAGCATCCTTAGGATGAGTAAGCCAACAAGCTCTGTAAACCTCCAGTGGAGCACTGGGTATTCAAAAAATTCTGCTCTTTTCATCTCTCCCTCCTAGAGTGAATCTGATCCTCAATTAGTAATAAGAGTTACAACCCCTTTTCTCCCTCCAATCTTCTTATTTTGACTTTGTTTATGGAAATGGGCTGGAGGAGGAGAGAGGTTAGTGTCTGCAAAGTATGACTCAAGGTCAGTTCCGATCCATTGACAGTTTTCCTAGGGTCAGTGAGCTGAGAATGGTCAGTTTTAAATAGTTGAGGGAATCAAATATAAAGGGTTATATATCAAATATAAAGGTGTTTATAAATAAATTTACTCACACATTCATATTGTCTATGGCTGCAGTTGCACTACAAGGGCAAGTGACCAACTGTGACAGAGACTATAGTGCCCTTTACAGACAGGGTTTGCCAACGTCAGCTCTGGGCTATCTCTTTCTCATGTAAGTATTTCTGGAAGGTCAGCTTAAAAATAAGAAAGGTGGTGTTCATTTAACTGGGTTTTTTTAGCTGAACAAAATAATGTCGTTTGAAGGCTCTTTTTGGGGGGAGGTTATTGGGAATTGAGCCCAGAGGCTCTGTGCCAGAGTTACATTTCCAGTCCTCTGTTTTAATATATTTATTTTAGAAGTGGGGATTAAATCCAGGGACACTCCACCTCTGATTTACATCTCAGTGCGCATGTGTGCGCACACCCCCACACATTTTTTTGAAGACAGGGTCTTGCTAAATTGATGAGGGTGGCCTCAAGCCAGAGGTCTCAGCTTCCCAGGTGGCTGGGATTCCAGGTGTGCACCACTCCTCCCAACAGAAGGCTTAATTTGTGCAGTCTCCACTCCCATCTCTTCCTTCAGGCTCAGTGCAGCCTCCAGTAGGTTTGAGTTCACACTCGTGGCATGACTAAGGCTGCATGTTTCTAGACTCTCTGCCTGCCTGTCAGCTAAGAGACATCAGGTTAGTGGGAAAAAGTAGCATTTAGGGTTAAACTTTTCAGAGTTAAATATCTCCATTTAAAAATAATTATCATTTCAGATTTGTTTTTATTGTAAATCCGAATGATATTAATCAGCAAAACCTTCAAACACTTTGTCATTCACCTCGCTTATTAATGATACATAAGCATCTGAGAAGATGCTAAGTTAAAGGGACAATGTAGGGGACAGGGACAGCAGAGTCCCATGGGTAGAGCCTCCAAACAAAAATTTTTTTCTCTCTTTTCCTCTCTGGCACTGGGAATTTTGGTGGAGACTCAGCCAGCTTTGACAGCACAGACCAGGTTTACTCAGAGCTTAAATAATTGGACGGCAAATCCAGTAACATCCATTCCATTGCCTGCTTTTTTCTATGAAAGTAAACATCTTTGTTAAATGCAGCTAATGCTGAACAACCTGTGTCAAGAGAACAAAGGGCCAGAGCCACAGAAGTTCAAGGACAACCCCCCATGTTTGAAAGACGGTTACCCCCCAACCAAACTTGAATTTGCTTATTCTAAGACCTTTGTGTTCTCTGGCTGTCTCAGGCAGAAAGCCACACCCTCTGGAGACAGAGCCTGCAAGTTTTCTTCTGAGGTCAGCTCTGAACACCCTATCTACCCAGCCTTAGAGCCACCTGGCCCTCCATTCATTCTAGGAAAATCTGTAGGCTCTTACATTTTTTTTTAAATTAGGGAGTTGAGTTGTTGTATAGTCATAAATGTGTATAAAGTAACAATATAATAAGCATTTGATCCTAAACCGTAGTTACCCCCACACTGTCCACACCTCAGTCTCTTGATTCTTCCATATTACGCTCCTATAACAAATACAAATGTTTATATATATATATATATATATATATATATATATATACACACACACACACACACACATATATATATACACAAAAGATTGTGAATTTTCCAGAATTAAGTGATTGCAAAAATATTTTTTGACTTTCAGGGTGGGGGTAAAGATTATGCTACATTGTTGATTGTCTCCTGGATCCCTCCCTACCTTCCCTCCCTCTCCCATCTCTCTTACCCCACTACACGTCTATGGTTCCCCGGTTCCCCTAGAATATGTGTTGCTAGGCCCTTGGTGGGTCCGATACATGAGTTTGTCTACCTTATTCCCAAGCCTGGGTTAGCTCCACCCTCCATAAATGAGGGAAAACATTTGTTCCTTGAGTTTCTGGGTTTGACTAACTTCACTCAGCATGAGCATTGCCATCATTTACCCTCAAAGGCCACAATATCGTTTCTAACAGCCGAGTAGAACTCCATTGTATATATATACCAGCACTTTTGGATCCATTCATCCAATGAGGGGCATCTGGGTTCTTACATCTTATTTGCATTTTTCTAGCTGAGAACCATCCAATGCCCCAGCTCTTTCCCATGTTCCTAAAGCAGCAGGATTCCAGCCCTTCCTACTCCACCTCAATTTCTTTGGTTTTGGAGCCTTTTTCCTAAATGCCCTTACAGATTTTATACCCTTGCTTAGGCCAGACTCTTTCTTTCCCTTTTGCATAATTAAATATACATTTGACAAACCAGAATAGTT
>PVKS010018952.1:0-39223 GCA_004027875.1 Aplodontia rufa
GCATTCTAGTTGTATATAACTGTTAAAGCAGCTTTGTTTTTGCTGCTGCGACCAAAAGAACTGACAAGAACAATTTTAGACGAGGAAAAGTTTATTAAGGATCTTATGTTTTCAGCCTATAGATGACTGACTTCATTCCTCTGGGCCTGGAATGAGGCAAATACCATGGCAGAAGAGTATGGCAGAGGAAAGCAGCTGGGAGCATGGCTCCACAGAGCAGAGAGAGGCAAAGAGCTAAGCTCAGCGCACAAAATATGTATCCCAAAGAAACACCCCCAAGGAACAACCTCCTTCAGCCACACCCTACCTGTCCATAGTTACCACCATACTAATCCTGATCAGGAAATTAATGCACGGATTAGGCTAAACCTTTAATAACCTAATCATTTTTTCTCTAAACCTTCTTGCATTGTCTCACACATGAGCTTAAGGGAGACTCCTCATATCTACACCATAACAATAATGGCATGAATCATTATTTCATACGTGCATACATGCAAATAAAACTATAATTTGGCCAACGTAAATCTCTAATACTTTCTGTTTTCCTCATCTCCTACCTCCCCCTGGTCATTTTCTCTACTCTACTGATCTCCTTTTTATTTTCACGAGACTACCTCATCCCCACCTTTCTGTTCCATTTTCTTCTCTAGCTTCCACAGATGAGAGAAACATGTGACCCTTGACCTTCTGCATTTGGCTTGTTTTGCTTAACCTAATGGTCTCAATTTCCATCCATTTTCCTGCAAATGGCATTATTTCATTTTTATTTATTTATTTTAAAGAGAGAAGGACAATGAGGTAGAGAGAGAGAGAGGAGAGAACAATTTTTATTTGGTTTTTCAAGTGGCTTTCATTGCTCTGACACTTAGTTGTATACGTGGGTGCTGGGGTTTGAACCAGTATACTCATTCATGCTGGGCAAGCATCCTTACTGCTGAGCCACTGCTCCAGCCCTCATTTTTATTTATTGCTGAATAAAACTTCATTTTGTATATATGCCACATTTTCTTTATCCATTTGTCTGTTGATGGACACCTAGGCTGGTTTCATAGTGTGACCATTATGAATGGTGCTGCTGTAATCATGGATATGTGTGTATTGCTTTTGTATTATTACTTTAATTCTTTAGGATGAATACTAAGGAGTGGTATAACTGAGTCATACTGTGGTTCTATTCCTAGACTTTTGAGGACCCCCATACTGATTTCCATAGTGGTTGTACTAATTTACAGTCCCACCAACAGTATAAACATGTTCCTTTTTATCTGCACTCTCTCCAGCATTTATTATTGTTTATGTTATTGATGACTGCCAGGGTCAGATGAAATCTCAGGGCAGGGTAGTTTGAATTTGCATTCCCTAATTGATTATGATGTTGAATGTTTTTTTAAGTGTTTGTTGGCCATTTGTATTTTTTCTTTTGAGAAGTTTCTGTTTAATTCATTTGCCCATTTAATTGGGTTGTTTATAATTTTTTGGTGCTTTTTGAGTTCTTTATATCTTCTGGATATTAATCCTCTGTCAGCAGAGTAGCTAACAAAGATTTTTCTCCCATTTGGTAGGTTTCTTGTTCACATTCTTATTTCCTTTACTCTGTACAAGTTTTTTAGTTTGATGCCATCCCTTCAATTAACTAATTCTTGGCGTTATTTCCTGAGCTTTACCATCAGTCCTATTGAGAAAGTCATTGCCTGTGTATACAGGTTGAAATGTTAACCCTACATTTTCTTCTAGGAGTTGCATAGTTTCCGATCTAATTTCTAGATATTTTTAAAAGAGAGGGAGAGAGAAAGAGAGAGGGAAAGAGAGAGAGAGAGAGAGAATCAATTTTACTTATTTTTTCATCTGGCCTTTGTTTCTCTGACACTTAGCTGTATATATATATAGTGCTTGGTTTGAACCTGGGTCCTCACTCATGCCAGAAAAGCACTCCAACCACTGAGCCACTGCTCCAGCCCCCTAATTTCTAGATCTTTGATTCATTTTTGAGTTGACTTTTATGATAGATAAGGGTCTAGTCACATTCTTCTCCATATGGATAACCAGTTGTCCCAGCACCATTTCCTAAAATGGCTATCTTTTCTCCCATGTGTTTTTGGCACTTTTACCAAGGATCAGATTGCTGTGTCTGAGTGGGTTTTTCTTTGTCTTTTCCATTCTATTGGATTATGTATCTCTTTTCATGGCATTTACTTTCAAGGGAAACGTCTTGTGTATGTGTGTCACATGGGACTACAGAGGACACTGAGGAATGGCAATGGGAGAGCACCTCTGCTGTCCATAGCGCATGCAGTTGTGGCTGTTGTAAATGAACTTCCTCAGAAGTTCCTCATTACTGTTGCTGTGACTTTCCTTACCCTAAGTGTTACAGGACACACTTGGACACTAATACCCCACAGTCCCATTTGCTACTGCTTGATGCCTGGGTCCTATTTAGGGACCCAGATTTTATGGATGATAGGTAACTGGAATTTAGTAGTTATTCCCAGCTAGCATTACGTAATTAACTTGCAATGGGTTCCTCAATTTATCCAGAAAATGAAAAAGAGCATTCTTGAAAGTACCAAGCCTCATGTTCTTCTCCTGAAGCCGCTGGACATAAGTCTTACAAAGAAAGAGGAAAGACTGAGTGGTGCCAACTTTATCTACCCTCTCACAGAAGGTCTAATCAGGTGCCACTTGGGTGGGGCCAGTTTGGAGAAGAGGAGACACAAGGCCTCTGCCAATGTTATCCTCCAGACTCCCCCAAACACTCCCTCCCTCAAGCCTTCTTTACCTACCCCTCTTATTTGAATCCATAGGATCTTATAATAGGTACCTCTTAAATATTCAAGAGTTTTTCTCTGGTTTTCATTACCCTAAAGCAAGCATGTTTATGTGGTTTTGTATTCCCCCCCCCCATCTCCAGGTTGGTCATGAAGTGGGAGAGTCAGGGTAGAGGGATGGTTTGGGACAAGTTAAACCCTAATGAACACTTAAAAATTCTCTAGTTGTGCCTTTGCTTTGGGAATGAGGTCCTTCCCCTTGTCACAGTTCTGTTCCTTCCCCAACTCCATTCCAGTCTGCTTATGGACAGGACAGAACTGCAGAGGGTATGCTCCTGCATCCTCAGGGATGAGTCTGAGAAACCTGCCGCTTCTTTTGTTGTTGTAGCTCCTGAGTGGTGTTGCCGTGGGACAGCACATTCAGAGATAAACAAGGCTTCCAAGATCTTCCAATAGAGGAGGCTCAGGACAGTGTCCACTTGCTGGCTCTTGGACTGTTACAGTAGTCTCTTGTATGGTCTCCTTGCTCCATCCCTTCAGCTGACCAAAGTCAGATCGGTCCTGTTAAATATACTTAAATCACACCTTTCATTCACTAAGAATTTTCTAGTACCTCTCATTCTCATTCCTAGTCAAACTCAAATTCCTTATTGTGGTCACTGGTGGGCTCTACCTGAGCTGTCCTTACTTTGACCTTATCTCCTGTCTTTCCCTCCCTCCAACTTTAGGCTCGCTGACCACTTTGATGGTTCCTTAGCTTAGTCTTACTCTGCTCTTCCAGACGGCCACCTTCAGGTGGCTGCTCAACTGTCTCATTGAAGATCTCTTCCCTGACCACATGTCCTCCTTCTCTTTTTTTTTTTTCCTCCATCGCACTGTTGGCTGACATTTTTCACAGGTAGTCCCATTGATGGATGGCATGTTTTGTGCACTCCTGCATCTTCAGTGCCTGTCTTGTAATGCAAACCTTGTCAATGCTGAATTGATTGTTACAGATGAGAAATAGGTTCATAGAGTCTAAGCTATGCTATTCTCATGAGGTTACTTGACTGGTAAGATTCAAGGAGTGAAGGTGCACCATAAGATAGGCAGCATTTAGTAGGCAGCTTTAGGATTATAATAGCTCAGTGTCCTCTGGAAACCTGCTGACCAGGTTGCAGATAAGATCCTGAAAATTTGGAATGTAACACACATACAAATTTCATTTGCTTTTATTTATATTAAGAATAATTTGAATACATGTTTTTAAAATTTTCAGTTTTTTATCAAAGCTAACATTAATTTGACCAACATTTTTGAAATTTTTTGTGAATTTAAATTGGAAAACATTGCTGATATGGAGTCCAAATGGCTACCAGTTGCATGTTCATTTGCATTTATTTAAGGAGACCATTCAGATCAATTTGAAATATGAAAAGGACAGAAAAGTATCAGTGTTTGTCAGTGTTTCTTTTGCTTTTTCTTTCTTTCATTTATTTTTCAGTCATTTTATGTTTTATTTTTAATTTTATATTAAGTATATTTTAACTGATACATAAAACAGGAAATTGTACATATTAGTGGGGTATCTTGATGTTTCAATAAATGTACAAATGGCATAATGGTACATCAGGTTAAACATGTCTATTTCCTTATCAAGCTATCATTTCTTTGTGATGAAAACCTTCCAAATTCTTTTCTTTGGCTTTTTCAGATATAGAATAATTAATTTTTTTATACAGTCACCCAACGTGCAGCAGATTGGAGAAGGTTTTCTTTGGGATGATAGCAACAGACCATATCCTAACAGTGCAGTTAATATGACTACATTTTCAAGTCTGTAAATTGCACTTAAGAGAAGGTGAATTTTACTGTTTTCAATTCAAATTACTGTTGTCATGTTTCTGATAAACATGGCAAAAATTACAGCCAACTTTAGGCTATACTGTGAGTAGAGCTGGCATAAGATACCCTACTGTGACACACTTTGTCATTTTGGTAATGAGGCATTAATTTCTTTGAGTCACTAATTTCCCAGTGATCCTCTACTGGTACCTTGCCCTTATAGGAGGGAATCAGGTTGTGGGGAGTGGCAAAGGAACCTGTGCTCCAGGGCCCTCCAGTCCTCCAGGGTCAAGACTCAGCTCCTGGGCAGGCTCCTTACCCTTTCATGCCCTTTGCTGATCTCTGTAGCCTCACTTTCTTCCTGCCTCCCTCTGAAAGCTAAACTTCAACATGATGAATTGCACGTGTCTCCAAATATCTCTTGCAGGGAAAGGAGTTTGAATTCCTTTACTGTATCAGCCTTTTCTCTTTTCCCTTCTCATTTTTCTATCTCTTTGGTTTGTTTTATCTAGGAAGTCTACACCTTCCCACCACTGAGTTACTCACTCCAACAGGGATGGAGTTGTGTCTCAATATCTAAGGTATTAAATAAATATGAGGTTGTAGGTGTATATTTCTAGTTGGAAAAAGGTCCTGCACTGAAACAGGAGAATTATACTTTTTATGATCTAGAGCTGTTAATATATTGAGATCTTAGGTGATATTATTTAGAATTTGTCCTTGCCTTTCAAAAGTTTGAGACTAAATCTTTTCTGTTTGTAGTTTTTCTAATTGTAGAATTTATATGTAGTATATTGTAGATTTTTATATTGTAGTAGATTACAGTTTTATATGTACCAAAACTTAACATTTCTAGAGGAGTTCTAAAATTCAAGTTTTTAAATGATTGTTACTGCCTTCTGGCTAGTGATTATAATAGTTGTGGCCCATTGTAGCTTTCTCTCATTCAGTAGGAATCATTGAAAACAGGATATGAGGAAATCAAAGGATCCAAAATTAGTGGATATTAGGTGTCTGTATTTGTGATAGCCAGCATGTGGAAAAGAAGTTCTGAGATATTGTTTGAAAGTATTTTTAAACTGTCTACAATTGATAATCAGCCCAAACAGGAGTAGACTTACACAGATGGGCTGTGAAGTATTTTGGTGGCTTCTGTCCAATGACAGAGGGTCTTTGCAGTGGAAAAGACAAAAAATAGGAGGACAATCCAATTAGTATTAGCAGGAACTCTAGGATCCAGAAAACAGCAACAAGGTTGGAGACTGACTTTGTCTCAGGGAGATCATGGTGTGTTGAGTGGTTTTATTTATATGAAAAGATGAAACTGATCATAAGAACAGTACATGGGACCAGAAAGTGCTGACCTCAGGGTAAGGTTACTATGTACTTGAGGTCTACTACTACTTTTCATGAGTCGTAAACCTATTATGCCATTTTAACTAGAGACTGGTTACTTTGAGGTATTGTGCTGCTGAGATGTTATATTTTCTTTATTTCCTAACTTTACTGTATATTTATTTTCACCGTAGGGTAATACATTGCTCCACATCAGTATTAATAATGCAGTTTGTTGGTGAGTTATTTTTTTCTTTTTTGGTACCTGGAGTGCAGTGTTCTACTCTGAGCTACATCTCCACCTGCTTTTACTCTTTATTTTTATTGAGAGACAACGACTCATGAAGCTACCAATGTGGGCCCCTAACCTGCCATCCTCCTGCCTCAGCCTCCTGAGGAGCTGAGATAACAGGCATGTGCCACTACACCTGGCTTTCATTTTTTTGTTCTGTTTTCCCATTATAAACACACCTCAGTTGGATGTTGTGCCTTTGTGAGCTATCTCTAATCACTTGGCTTGTGATTAATGAATTATAAAGTCCCTGAATCTCTCTGAGGAAGAAGTTTAGAACCCTCAACAGGAGTTACTCAGCAATGTCAGTTGCAAATTAATCCAGTCACAGGTAGATAAACTCTCTGCAGGCACTTTCAGCATGGTTACTGTAGTTTTAAGTTTTAGCCCACTGTCTTCTATGGGCACGGATGATATTCCTTGGGTATTTCAGTTCCAGTTGTTGCTTTTTACTAGTGGGAAACCTCACAAAAGTCTCATCCCCATATAAAGCAATGGCCTATTTAAAGTGAAGTCGTATGTTATTTGCTTTCTATAATGCATTTTGGGAGAAGGTTGGAAACGTCCTTTGTGAGTGAAGATCACACGGAGCGGGCAGTAGGAGAATTGACTGCTGGTGTTCAAATTGGCCTATGTTGGTTTATGAAGAACTGGGGAGATGGCTTCCAAAGATTTTAAAATCAGGGGTACAGTGCCTCCTCTTTCACTGCTCCATGAGAATAGAAAATTGGCTAATTATCTCCATTCATTGTAGTCATAGATTAAAAACCAGCAATTTACCTTTGATAGCCTGGGTTCTAATGTTTAAAAAGTTTCCTACTCTTCCAAAAAGAATAGAATATAATAAATGTTCAGGTTTGGGGTATCAAAACAATCATTTAGAAATTGCTTTGGCTTTTGGAACTTTTGCTCTGACATACTTTTAATTTGTTTTCTTCTTCAATTTATTTTCTTCAATCTGTTGCTTCATTTCTTTATCAGTTTTGAAAAATACTTGGTCCATATTTCTTTCTAGTCTTCCTTCTCCTCCCCCTCTTCTCTGGCCTAGAGTGCCTTGTCTTCTCCCCTTCCTCTTCCTGATGGAACATGGGGCCTCAAACTTTCCAACCCTGAGCTCTAACACTGAGCTTCACCCTTAGACCCAGGCCCAAATTTATTTATTTATTTATTGATTTATTTTCCTTTTTATTTTGTTTTGTTTAAAGAGAGGTTTACAGTCAGAGAAAAAGAAAGAGAGAATCAATTTCACTTTAATTTTTTCCTGTGTCTTTCATTACTCCAACACTTCGTTGTGTACATGGTGCTGGGGTTTGAACCAGGGTCCTCCTGCATGTGCAAGCACTGTAACCACCAAGCCACTGCTCCAGCCCCACAAATTTCTTTTCTTTAAATGCTGATTCTGCCGTATTTTTTTAATCCTCTCCCACTTTTCCAATTAAGCTGTGCCATGACTTTCCCACCACGTAATGTGCTTCTTTCATGTAGTTTTCTTCCTTTTCAACATGCAGCTTTTTCTTTTGTTCTTGGTAATAATTTTCATCATTCAGAATTTTCTTCATGGGTATTTTCTACATAACAATTGTCCATTTCACTTTTCCAATCTATGTATAAACTGCTGCTAAACTGCTAAATTCTTAATTTTGTTTTCTGGTGCAGGGAATCAAATTCGGGGTCTCAAACATGTACTCTCCTACAGAACAAATATCCAACTTCTATGTTTTTCTGTAAGAAACAGATCTCACTATGTTACCCAGGCTAATTACCAATCCTGCCTCAGCCTCCTGTGTATCTGGGAATAGAGTTGTGCACCACCATGACTAACTTGAATTCTTAATTTCTGTATTTTAAAAATAGATTCTGGGAGCTAGACCAGTGGCTCTGTGGTTGTGGTGCTTGCCTGGCATGTGCGAGTACGTGAGTTCAAACCCCAGCACCACGTACACAACCAAGTGTGGGAGCAACAAAAGTCACATGAAAAACTAAATTTAAAAAAATTGATTCTGTCTCTCTCTCTCTCTCTCTCTCTCACTCACTGTCCCTCTCTCTTTTTTAAAAAAGAAATAGATTCTGGTTCTTTGGTGGTTATCTATGCTTTTTGAACATGTTTCTGAACATAATAATTGGTGGTTTTAATATCAGTGTTCAGTTATTCCAGTCTGAATTACCTGTGGGTGTTCTTTTATGTTCCGATTTTTGGAACTTTAGCTCCTACATCCTGGCATCCCTGGTAATTATAGATTGGAAATTTGGATGATGATATCTTCTTTGAGAGTGAATTTAAACTTGTTCTTGCATAATCATCTTGGTCAAGCAGAGAATGGTTTCTTTTTGGTTTTCCCATATTTTCAGGCTATAATGCTTCTGGGATCTCTAAATCTTAGGGTTTCCTGGTATTATCCTTTCTGGCCCATGAGTTCAAATTTGTCTTCCTTGCTTAAAGACTGCTGAGGTATTTGCTCAGATACATACATTAGGGGCTTCCGGAAGAAGCCTCTAGCTGCTTCTTTCTGCCCAGCTCCTGAGTGTTGGTCCCTGTGTGTGCAGTTTGTATGTACAGACACCTAGAGAGGAAATGGCATGGGGTGCTGGGATTGACTAGTGCCGCTCCCTCCTTACTGGGATTTTGGTTCCTCAAGTTTTTGTGGCTTTGTTGGTCTCACCAGAGAACTCTCCACACAGCTGCTTCTCATGTTCTCCTTTCGTGGTTGTTCTCTGGAGTATGATTAGTTTGTAGCAGCTAGTTCACAATAGACAGAGACAGTTCTTCATGGTTGACTTTGAGTGTTTAAACTGATAACTAGGTTTATTGTGGTTAGCATTTCAAATCTATTTAACAAAGTATTGTTCTAATTAAATCATTTTAAGGAACCTTTTGTAACTACTTTCATAAAACATTTTCCACTTCACTCATTAACTTTATAATCGATTTTGTTTTAAGCCTGGAGCTCACTAACTATTGGTTGGTTTTCTTGATAAATTTCATTCTTAATTTTAAGTTATCTTAGAATTTAAATATTTATCCATTGAGGAATAATTATATCATTGGAAAACAATGCTAAGGTTTATCTTCTCAGCCAGCTAAAGGTGCACAATGACCCTAGTGGTCCAAGTTCAAACTATAAATTCGAGAAATCTCTCCTGCCTCTGAATGCTAGACTAAACCCCTTTTGGCAGTGACAACATTACAAAGCCCAATATTAAAAAATACAGGAGCTGTAACAATGATCATATAGGCTGCCCTTGAATGGAAATTGTATCATAGGATGATATTCAAGCCATACAAGACTAACCCTCATCTGCATTTTTCCTCCTTTGTGGAGTTTGAATAGTAGTCATACTCTGTTTATTTTTTAGGGTCTCTTAACTTAGGAATTTGACATCTAATTGGAATGCAAATATTCTAATTTGTATCTCCCCTCCCATTGTCGATTCTAAGGTTGTTCTTATCACTTAATTGGAAAGGGATCTACTCACTACACCAAAATTTAAAACAGACTTGGTTTAAATATGTTATCTGGTGCTCACAATCTCATTTACTTTGACTATCAACTTAATATTGCTTTTCCCTCCACAGAGAGACAGAACTCTCCAGATGTCTGCCAATAATGACCTTGTTTTAGATGGCTTGTCCAAAGGATACTCTGAGGGCCTCTCTGGGACTTCCTCCAGTGACCAGAAGACAATTCCAACCAATGGGCCTGTGTTAAGTTTTCACAACATCTCTTACCGAGTGAAAGTCAAGAGTGGTTTTCTATTTGATCAGAAAACGATTGAGAAAAAGATGCTATCAAATATCAAGTATGTACAATGAACTTTTCCAAGGATCTCTTTATTGATCTACAATGAACTTCCAGTTTTTGCCTATTACCAATAAGCTACCTTGAACATTTGTGTTCCAGACTTTGTAGAGATATATTGACAAATTCTTTCATTTCTTTTGTCTAAACTATGACTGAAATGAATGGATCACTTGTTCAGTGTATATTTAACTTTCAAAGAAACTGAACTAATTCACTAACATACCATTTGCATTTTTGTGCAACAAATTGAACAATTAACATGCCATTTAGTTTTTTGTGGGTAAGTCTTGTGTTTTGGTGTAAAGGGGTCTGGTGGTACAATTAATTGCTTTTTGATTGTGGACATATAATTGTAACTCTAAACTTTCTGAATTGTGAAATGGAATGTTTCTATTTCACTACTTGAGTGTACTTTCTGAGACAGGAGTATTATAGGTGCCTGTGCACTTTATGTCCTTTATGTTCAAGAATCAAGGAGATGGAAATAATAGTATGTGGTGAAAGTACTTTTCTATTCAAATAGACCTGTATTAAGTGAATAGTCTATTTACAGTAGTTCACAGTCTATAACAATTACTTATTACTTTATCTCTTTAATAAAGACAGGTAGTAAATATTTAAATATAAGACCTTATGAGTTAACTGAAGTTATGCAGTTGAAGTCCAAGATGATGAGATTTTAGGATAATCAATCAAAGCAATTAATTCTGTTTTAAAAGCACCTAGTAATTATGATTTTAATTATTTTCATCCAGCAATAAATTCAGAAGTGGGAGCTATGGTGGGAGGGAGATGAATGATTCTATAGAACCCGTCACCAACAGGTACCTCCATAAGCTCACAGATGCTGGCCTTGAGGGGTATTAATGCTTCTCTGGCATCTATGAGCCTCTGCTTCCCCTTGATGGTGTCAGGAAGTGAATTTGCCTTTGCTCACACACTATGATCTACGAGGGTATTTTTTTGGTGTGTGTGTATGTGTGTATAATAAAGGAAATAATTATTCCAAGTCAAAGCAAGTACCTTTTCCTGGCTCTTCAAGGCTGAGGAGTGGTTATAAAATATGACTGTGACTCAATGAGGCTGCAGATCTATATGGAATTAGATATTTGTTCTGTTTTAGTGATACTTTAATGTGATTTTACACTTTTCTGTTAACTCCAGCCAATTCCTTTCAAAGGGCAGGGAAATGATGAGATAGTATAGAAAATTTTGAAGAATGGATGGGAGAGAAATGGTAAGGATCTGAGAGCTGGCTAGGCTGAGGCCAGGAGTGCTGTACAGGATTAGAACTCACTCTGGCAGCAACACCTGATGTCTTGCCTATTTCTTTTATCTTTATTGTGTTGGTTAAGAAATCCTGACCAGGGACTGGAATGGTGGCTCAGTGGTAGAGCACTTGCCTGGCATGCACAAGGACCTGGGTCTGCAACCCAGAACCATATACATAACTGAGTGTCAGAGAAACAAAAATCAGATGAAAATTGAATTGATTCTCTCTCTCTCTCTCTCTCTCGAAGAAGAAGAAGAAGAAGAAGAAGAAGAAGAAAAGAAAAAAAATTCTGACTAGGAGAATAAGGAAAGGGATGGTGGATGGAAGGTTGTAACTTTCGTTACATGATTAGATAGGATTGACTTCTGAAAAGCCGACAAATTTTTTGTGAAACAAAATAATTGAGAAAATGTTGGTTGCTAGACTCTGTGATAAAAGGGAGATGCGGTACTATTATTTTAACATACACAGGTTGAACAGATGTTCAACACTCACACACTGAGTGAGTGTTCATTTACTTTACATATCTTTTCGAGCTATATAGACTAGGGAATTGGTACACTAAGTATCTCCCCTGCTAGATGCTTTATCATGTTTATGGGTAAATAGAGTGAAATGGTCATCATCTTATGCTTTCCTAGACTCAGATAAATGTAGGCAAACCTTACAATTCTTTCAATTTTTACAGTTAAAAGGACAGCGGGGCAGTGGGGGGCAGCTGGAGCGATGGCTCCCGTGGTTGCTGCACTTACTTGGCATGTGCAAGTACATGGGTTCAAACCCCAGCACCCACATATGCAACTAAGTGTAGGAGCAAGGACGCTCATGTGAAAACTTCAATGAAAACTGATTCTCTCTGTCTCTCTCTCTCTCTTTCACTGTCCTCTCTTTAAAAAAAAAAAAAAAGGACAGCAGGGATTTGTGCTCTTGCTTACTCATTTATGAGTTAGGTATCCATGGAGAAGGTCATCCTTATTTTGGCTGTAGTGTTTCTAATGTTCTCCTGTCTGTGACTTCAAATAAGAAGAGCTTTTGAAATGCAGGAAGAGTTGCACTCACCATCTCATTGATCATTTCTGTTTGACACACAGCTAACGGCTCTTGGCATTCAAAATAGTAATTATGTACCAAAGAAACTGATGAGACTCTTAATTTTTCTTTGAACTTTTTTTCCCCAAATTTTTAAACAAAATGTAACCATGAGACTTAAAATGATTTTCTTATCTTATGAAAACGTTTTCTCTTACTCTTCTTATCTCTGTTAACTTTTTTGCTGCTGCGACCAAAACACCCAACAAAAATAACCTAGAGGAGGAAAAGTTTATTTGAGGCACGTGGTTTCAGAAGTTTCAGTCCATAAATCATCAACTCCATGGTTCTGGACCCACTGTGAGGCAGCACAGCATGGGGCAAGGGCACAGGGGAGGAAGGCTGCTCTGCTCATAGGGGAATGGGATAGGTCAGGCAGTACAGAAAGGATGGGGTGGGGAGAGATTTGGTGGAAGGAGCCATAGAGAAGATAAACCATTACAGGGCATGCCCCCATTGACCCACCTCCTCCAGCCATGCTCCACCTGCCTACACTTACCACCCAATCTGTCCATTCAAACTAGGATTCTCACTAGGATGGACCAATTAGGTTACAGCTCTCCTAATTTAATCATATTACCTCTGAATATTCCTGTGTCAACAGGGAGATCACATCGCATCTAACATTTAGTTTGTCTACTTTCCTAACTCTTGAGCTTTTCTTCACCAATACTGAAGATTTCAGGGGAAAAAATGTCATCCATTCCAATAGATGTATAGATATCCTCTAATCATGATTGGAGTTCATTATACTTTTGAGGAGATTGTTAAATTGATCACTTATTTTGAAATAATTTCAGACTTAATCTTGCAGCAATATACCCTTCAACCCAGATTCACCAACTGTCTATAGCGCACTGTGCTTCCCCTGTCACTGTGTCTCTTTTGTATCCATTGTCATAACTGGCTTTGGGGAACTATTTGAGAGCAGTCTGTCCACATGAAACTCATTTATCTTTAACACCTTCAGCATTACTTCCCAGAAAGGAGGACCCTCCCCTATGGAATCACTCAGCTGTTGTCTTGCAGCAGCTGAGGTGACAGGTAGCTTCAGAAAGAAGGCAGGACTAGCCTGAGGGTCACTCATCACTGTGCTCTTCACGTAGGTACTGACTGACCACCATGTCACGTCTCTTCAGTCCAGCTTGGTATGTACCAGTCTCAACCCACTGCAGGTGGTTGTGTTGCTGCCTGCCAGACTTCACCATCTGTCACCGTTTTCCTCTTCTGCTTTATTAGTGTTAAGAAGGGAGGTGCTTGACATTATTCCATGATGCTGTTTCTCATCAAACTTCACCTCACCATTCAGTCCCCATTGATAACTCCAGCCTGAATCAGCAACCACTATCATGGCTGCAAAAGGATGATTTTTAAAATTTTTCATTATCTCATAATTTTCTTTCTACTAAGAGGAAAAAGCCTAATTCGTGGTCTCTTTCATTTACTGTATAGAAATATGAATTCATATTCCATGCAATAGAATTCAATAGTGATACATTATTATTACTGTTATTTATCTAGATACTCCTATTTTTCCTGATTTGGTCAGTAAGTGGAAGATATTTCAATGTGAATTCCCTCCTCCCTCATTCTTTTGACTTACTCCTCATTCTCTCATATTTACTTTCACCAAAGAAGTACCCTGTTAGACATGGAATCAGCTGATGTTTGTATTTGTGGAGGATGAGGTTTTATTCAACTTTTTTGCTGAAGTGATCAAAAAACCTAA
The DNA here is from genome assembly GCA_004027875.1 of Aplodontia rufa. NCBI lineage: Eukaryota > Metazoa > Chordata > Mammalia > Rodentia > Aplodontiidae > Aplodontia > Aplodontia rufa. The sequence continues at coordinate 14,111 of PVKS010018952.1, forward strand.
CAAGAACAATAGACAATGAAAAGTTTATTTGGGGGATTATGGTTTTACAGGTTTCACTCCATAGATAGTTGGATCCATTCCTTGGGGCTCAAGGTGAGGCATAACTTTATGGTGGAAGGGTGTGGTAGAGGGAAGTGGTTTAACATATCACCTGCCTACAGTTACCACTTGGTTAATCCCTATCAGGGCATTAATTCCCAGATTGTGTTAAGGCTTTCATAGCCCAACATTTCACCTCTAATACTTCCTTCATCGTCTCACACGTGAAGTTTTGGGGGACACATATCAAAACCTTAAAGATGGTATTTACAAATCAAGTTCTTAGTGTTCAGAATGCTCATTGCTGTAGGGATTTCATTTCTCCCAGGCTTTATCAATAGACAGACCTGGGAAATATATGCATGCAAACATATACACACATGCAAGCACGTACATATATAAACTCTTCTAAAAAAAAACTACCTCTAGTGTTCACATGTACAGCCAGAAGGGCAGAGAGGAGCAATGGGAAGGGGGTAGCTAGTCCCACAGCACCCTGAAGTTTTCTTTCTATACTTTCTATAGCGACTTGATAGATTAAAATCCATGACTTCTCATTAATTTGCCAATCCTAACATAAAATTTAAGGATTCTTTCCAAACTCCAATGTTGATAAAAAGATTCTCAAAAAGTAAGAATTCTAGCTTTGTTTGTTTTTAACATGCTTGCTTATTTGCTATGCCAGTTTTCTCATTCTCTGAAGGAATCATCTGCTAAGCCTCCTACCACTCTTCACAGCCTGTGCTTTATGGTCCTGGCAGTTGTTGCTCCTGCACCCAGGACTCCTATCTTTGTCCGGATAAGAAGTAAACATGCAGGGCAAGACTAGTAGAAAAAGATTGACACTTTGAACCCCAGCATGCCAAAAACAGAACAACAACAAACAACAGCAATAAAAAGCAAAAATAAAAATAAATAATTGATTTATTATTTTAAAATGGGATAACAAATAAGACAAATATAACTAAATTTTCTTTCCTGCCAGAATATACCAGTTTTGAGTAAACTGTTTCTTATTTCTGAATTTTGTTTTTCTATCAGAAACACTTTTGTTGCCTTCTTCAAAAGAATTTTCATTTATAAAAATGTAGAGGTTCACTTACTCAACAAAGTTTGGATGCATAGTGGGTGCCAGGGTTGTAAAGATGTTAGTAAAAGAGATTTATCCTCTGTTCCTGGAAACCATATAGTCCAATGGGAGATTCAGAAAACTAACACAGTATCACTGCATTTTCTGCTCTAATCCAAGGATTCAAACAAACAGAGAACAGAAGCCCCTCACCCTGAATTAGAGGACTAGGTGCATGCAGACTGAGAAGTTGAAAACTCTGTGCACTTGTAGAGGCAGGTAGACCATGCTCCAAGAATGGAAATTTCCATAAACAAAGCAAGACCAAAGGATGGACCATTATTATTAAAATGTAATAAATAGCAGGAACTCTTCAGGTACCTCTCATTTCATGTGCTTAGTATTCAGGATTCCCTGTGCTGCACATGATGAGGGAGGGTAGAAGGGGGAAGTGGTAACAGCAACTCAGTTCTTGTTGGCAAGGTTTGACAGCATGAGGAGGGAGGGTCACTGCAGGCACTTGCTGTAAACAGGAAACAAGAGGTGAATGGCTTGTGAAGGGCTAGCAAAGGGTGAGGGTAGGATGGTGATGAGGGGTTTTTGAGATGAAGCTGGATTCTCTGCTCCCACTGGCAAATGGAGTCTGGGCCAACTCCAGATTCCAGTAGCCAAAACAGCCTGCTTCTAGTGTTTGCAGACATTCCCAGTTAAAACTGGGAATTTGGGCTGGCTGCAGGTGTCTGCAGTGTTAGCAGCTCTCCAGCTAAAAGCTGGGTGTTGCAGCTCTTGGTGTGGTGGAAATTCACCCCGGGAATTCAGCACCAATTTTCTGGGTCTTTGTCTCATGAATTTGAAGAATAAAATCCACGGACAACCACGGAAGGAGGAGTAAAAGGAGTAGGATTTATTTAAGAAGAAGAGCAGAGACTCCACAGGGCGGAGGGGGGCACCTGGAAGCAGAACACCCAATGGAGGTTAGGCCAGGGGTTATATTGATTTGGGGTATGAGCATAATTAACATTCATGCAAAGCAGGCATTGAGAAATGCATCTACATCATTGGTTGAGTCCTATGCAAAACAGGCATTGAAACTTAGTGCCAAAGTCATTGGCTAAAATCTATGCAATTCAAATCTATGTAGCAATTCTTTTCAAGTTCCCATCTGTGTCCACCCCCATTTCTTAGTTTTCCCCAACTCGGGACAAAGGCGTTGCTCCCACAGGTGAGCCTCATGGTCATTTGCATATGAAGGCCCTGAATATGCCCTGTCAATCACTCTGTACCAGCAGGCTCTTAGATAGGGCCCTTTGTCCTGACTACCTAGCCATTTTACTACTCTCCTAAAATGGGGGACCAGAGAATTGTGGACCATAAATGATGGACTTTACTGTCTTCATAGCATGAAAGCAGCTCTAGACACTACTTAGGCCAACAGTATTTATGAAATAGAAAATAAATGACTAGTTGTGTGCTGATTCGTCCACAAGAGTGTGTACTCCAGGGAAGCTGGGAATTTTGTTTTCCATTTATTTATCTACTTCTTTTGTTCTCTGCTCAATCCCATGTCCTAGAAGAGTATTTTGTTCATGCATACTGAACACTTCATCATTGTGTTGAATTGTGTGAATCCATAAATGGATTGAAATTAGCCACTGCTCTGCACTGGAACTCTGGCATTTGGGATTGTTCACTACTGCTGTTTTCTGTAACACTAGGGTTTAGTGTCAAAGGAAGCCAAAGAGAGGGACCTGTGAAATGCTTTGTCTTAACACATTCACATTTTGTTTCTGACTGAATCACTCAGGATGGCTGCTCTTTCCTTGACGATGTATCTTAAAAGCTTTGGAAGTTTTCCTGGCAATGAAAACTTAGGGTATAACAAGCCTGTTTTTAGTCCTTTTATAAGCAGTTATGACTTGACTATTAATTAAGAAGAAGCATTAAGAGTTTACACTTTGAGAGTTTACATAATCTTTGGGAAATTTGGGGTATGCCAGGAATTGAACCCAGGACTGCATGCATCCAAAACATGCACTCAGGCCTGTGTTTACATTGGGAGTAGGGATGAAGGTCAACAAAAGCACTTGTTCCTAGTTTATTGAACTCTCATTCTATTAACCCAATGATTCAGTAAGAGGTTCTTCAGTTAATGAGCAAAGTTAAAGGTACATTTCACCTCAGCCCCCAGAAACTCTAGTATTGTTGTGTCAGATCCAGTGCCACAGGCTGTGAATGCTGAGGTCCTTGCAGATCTGAGCACTGTGGGACAGTTGTGCTGGGAAGTTCATCACTCGTGACAGCTGCACAGTCATAGGATAGACTTCTGTGGGAATGAGTATCTGAGGGCACTGATTTTGATCTTTCACTTGGAATAGATACTGCTTGCACTGTAGAATACATCCTGACCTACTTGCCAATTCTAAGGAGATACTGGCATAGACATCAGAGTTTGAATGGGTTAAGACAGTCCTCTATTTCATTATTTCTGTGCACCTGCAGTGGCCTGCCCTTAATTCTCCTTCCTCCATTTCATTCTACTTAATTGTTCTTCTTTTTATATTTAGGAAAAAATTCAAATGATTTGATTCATCTTGGATTTTAGCATAGTCAACACTGCCATAACCCATCCCCTTCCTACTCTGTCTGGACATTCACTACCCTAACATATCCACTTAATTTTCTTGAAACATGCTTGCATCTGTTTGTGCCTGTACATCCTCAAAGGACATCCTTTCAAGAGCAACGTCTCCCAATTCTAAACTCAGCATTTTCCAGTGTACTTACCATATCCTTAAGAAGGCAGAAATCCATCTATTCTGGGGTTCTGTTTTGCTTTTCTATTTAGTAAGATGTTCTTCTCGAGTATTTAGAAAAAATGATGGTTTCTAATATTATGGAATACTTAATCCCAGCTTTTGATTTCTACTTAAGATGGGTTTAAAAAAAAGATGGGTTGATTTTTTTTTCTAGGTTAATAGTAAGAGTTGGTATTTATATTTTTTGTGAAGTTTCATCTATCTTCCCTAAGTATATTCAATGCAGAACCTAAACTGATGATTTTTTTATTTTCTAAGTGAAATAATAAATCAATACATTTTTGTGTTTGCAGTGGGATCATGAGACCTGGCCTTAATGCCATCATGGGACCCTCAGGTGGAGGCAAACATTTGTGAGTACAACAGAAAGTGTAAGGAAACATTTTTGGTGCAGTGTCAGTATGCTTTTAAGAATCACATACATTTTCTGTGTATGTCATGTGTGTTCCAAGGTCCTGTGGATAACTCGCTGGTGGACAAGCTTATGTACAGTTTTATACCTAGATAAATCCAGCTTATTGAATTAGCTTCACTAACGTGGCATGATCAGCATAGAAGAGTTAGCTATAATACAACCTAATGAGGAAGATAAAGAAGGGACTACCATTAAAAGTGGAGAGAAGGAGTTGAAAGTTTAAGTGAGGACATTGATAGAGAATCCTGGTTGGGATAATGAAAGTGAGGGTCATTTGATCGGTCTACAATGCATAAACCAGTGCTATTTTGCTTTTATGATTTTAAGCTTTCTTGTAACACATGATGAAAAGGAAGGAAAGAATTTGTGTGTGTCTGCACATGCACACAAACACACATATGTTAAAACATACTATTTATTTATTTATTTATTTATTTTAGGTATTGGAGAGCCATGTTCCCAGGCTTTTTAAATTTTCAGACAGGGTCTTGCTAAGTTGCTTAGGGCTTTGCTAAATTGCTGAGGCTGGCCTTGAATTTGTAATCCTACTACCTGAGTTTCTGGGATTAAAGGCATGTACCACCATGTCAGACTTAAACGGTAAAATTTTTTGACTAGCTTTCTAACTTGAACAGAATTTGAATTCAGAGTAGGTGAAAGGTAATGGCTCTTATGGGAGAAAAAAAAAACAACACAAAAACCTCACACCATCTATATTATTTTATAGGTTGTTAGATATCTTAGCTGCAAGGAAAGATCCAAGTGGATTATCTGGAAATGTTTGGATACATGGAGTACCTCGTGCTCCTGATTTCCTATGTTATTCAGGATACGTGGTACAAGTAAGTATTAGTTGGTTTGCTTTTAAGTTTCTCCTTTTACTTAATGGGAAAATACGTTGGCTGGTTAGTATGCTTCCGAATGAATATAGGACATGCTCAAGGAGCCAACTCTCCTTACACCAGTTTTTCATAATCACCCATAAGAATGAGGGTGGAGCTAAAGAAAAAGGAAGAGAGGACATGGAATATGACCCTGTAGGACAATGGTGTCAAATCTGGTTCTTATATCATTTCTAAAAGAGTCTAATATTGTTCTTTTTGCCCTTCTTTAACATTTGTCCTCCTGAAAAATGCCTTTATCAAATCCTCATATAAAGCATTCTGGAAGTGTCTAGAAGTCATCATAATTACCTGTGCTACATTTGGGTGTGCAGATGGGGGATTGAAATGATTCCCTTGGTCTCTGCAGCTATGTGTGGAGTCACTGAAATTTTTAGAGTTGAAAGTCCACCCTTAGAACTTCTTGGATTTTTTTTCACACTTTGTAAACACTGAAGTGATAGTCTTAGGGAATACTCATTGAATCCCATCTGCCTTCAGGATGATGTCGTGATGGACACCCTGACAGTGAGAGAAAACTTACAATTCTCAGCAGCTCTTCGGCTTCCAACCACTATGACAAACCAGGAAAAAAATGAGAGAATCAACAAGATCCTTGAAGATTTAGATCTGGGTGAAGTGGCTGATTGAAAGGTAATGAAAAAACCTGACAGAGTCATAGCCAGGAAAGAGGACCTGCCTGTAAATGTGACCTTAATCAGAAGCTTCCTAAGGTGTGTGGTCAAAAGTGGCTGCTTTCTGTACTCCTGAGAAAAGTGATGAGTTACCTATTATGGAGGGGAAATTAAGTATAGAAACAATCTTAACAATGGTTTCATCCTGGGGATGGAGCATGGTCCATGGAGAGTGCTCCTCACTTGGCCTTTTCCATGGTCCTCCCACCCTCATTGGTCACATTAGGGCTCAAATGAGGTCTTCATTCTAACTTACCTTATTTCTGTTTTTTCCATCTTTCTTATAGCTGCTCTTTCCCCTCTCTTCCTCTGGGATACTCTGTTGCATTATTTTTGATGTAAACTTCTGGATTTGATAAATAAGAAAAATCTAAGGATGCTTCCTCTATGTTTCACTCTGTTGTAATTTGGCTTCCAAATTTGATTTGGTCACACCCCCAGTCCTTTTATTAGATTTTTTTTTTCATCTTGAGACAGGGTCTTGCTAAGTTACTTAGGACCTCACTAAATTGCTGATTTGAACTTGAAATCCTCCTGCCTCAGCCTCCCTAGCTACTGGCATTACAGGTGAATGCCACCATGCCTAGAAAAATAATTCTTTGGCAGTTTTTTCTCTAGTCCCCTCCTTCCCTCTCTTCCATTTATTTATTTATTTAGGAGGGGGAGTAGTATTTATTTCTAGATCCTTAAATGCCCAGCACTGTTAGGTTTTAGAGATACAACTGTGGGCAAGAGAAACAAAGAATGGAAAAGGTAATTCCTCCTTGTGTGGGTTGTGCAGGATCAGGAAGATAAAATGAGACAAAAGAATGAACTTTACAGTTGACTAGAAGCTGTGGAAGGTTTGGTGAGTAGACATTTAAGGTTTTGTGTGATAATAAGGTAGTTAGAATGTGTTGGCTATGGGTGCAGGTGCTGTGGCTCAGTGGTAGAGCACTTGCCTAGCATGCATGAGGTCTTGGATCCAATCCCCAGCACCAAAAAAAAAAAAAAAAAAAATCACACACACACAAAGAATGTAATGAGATGTAATGATATGATTAGATAATGTAATGGTTATTGTTTAATCCCTGTGATCTCTGTCTTTGGAGGCAATGAAGAATGGGGTTCTAGTGGCTGTTGCTTCCCATGGTTCTTGCTGATACTCTTTCATATGAAGTGCATTTTGTTTGAAAAAAACAATAATCTTTGGATAGTTCCATTCACCACTTATTTTGTCCACTGAGTGATTCAGTTTTCTTTACTTTGGCTCTGCATATTTAATTGACTTTGTCTTTCCAGGATGGCACTCTCTTTACTCTCTTCTTTAAGTCTAAGTAGGAACTTCCCTAAGTCGCTTGCTTGGATTCCAGGGGAAATATACAAGGGTAATCGTTGGCCTCTTAGAATCATATAATTTAATTCATTCAAATAATTTAATTTTTAACTTTTATGATATTAAATAGAATAGAAATGCAGAGAAAATAGTCTGATTCCTATAATTATATGACTAATAATTAATATCACTGTATAATCACTAATTTTCCCCCTAGATTTCTCATTGATTTCTTCTCCCATAATTACTTCAACTATTTTCTTCCAGAAGAATTTTAAAGAAAGTTATGTATTTCACCCAAGTACTTACCATGCATCTATAAAAATAAGCACCATTTCTTACCTTACCAGTACCATAATTAATGAGCAAAGTGAACAATGTCTATCATCAATGTAAAGTCCATGTTTAAATTCATTATTATTCCCCTAATTGTTCCTACATGTCCTATTTTTAGTTTATAATAATTATAAATAACAACAGATTTCATTTTGTCATATTTGTGCATGCACATAACATACTTTGATCAGATTATCTAAATGTCTTTTATAGTTTAATTGTTAGTAGGATCCAATCAAGGGACATGAGTAGCATTTGATTGTGGTCTGTTTGGATAGTCTGGATTCTAGATTTGTTTCCTACTTCCTGCCTCCCCAAATCTTCCTACTCCCTCACCACACATGTACTGGTTGCAGACTGGGCCATTTGCCTGTGTAATGTCCATCTTCTGTATTTATCTGTAAAGATGAATCAGGAATTCCTGTTTTGTTTTGTTTTTTAAAGAAAGAGGGACAGTGAGAGAGACAGAGAAAGAGAGAAACAACTTTATTTAGTTTTTTTTTAAATAACTTTATTTAGTTTTTCACATGGCCTTACTTGCTCCAACACTTAATTGTATACGTGGTGCTGGGGTTTGAACCCGGGTCCTCGTGCTTGCCAGACAAGCACCAAAACCACTGAGCCACTGCTCCAGCCCCATGAATCAGGAATTCTGAGGCAACAGGCGGAATGCAACAATTTGGAAAAAAAAACAAACTGTGAAATTGGTACTAATATGGTACAGCAACAGTTGTACATTCCTACCTCTAATTCTCTTCTTTAAATCCATTTGGGATGTTTTTGAGGAGGCAGCGTGTGGGGGTGGGGAGGTTAAAGACTAAGTTACTATAGTTTCCTTTTCCTCTACTATCTTTATCCTGTTTTAGATTGGGATTTCCCCATGTGAGTGATTTATCTTTTAGTGTTGTAACTCACTATCTTGAAAGTAAATATTGACTTGGTGAGGAAAATATAAAACCAGAACCCTTAAGACCTGGATTTCATGTCAGTTCAGCCCACCTGACAGCTCTGCCCTGAGTCTGAGTTTGTTCTTGTGGTTAAAGAGAAACCTCCTGCTTCCAGGTGTCCGTTTACTTGCTGTTCAGAATAACAAGGATAATGAGATGAAGTGTCTCCAGCAGGACTGGTACAGGTTAATTCACTAAATGGCAGTGACTGTGGTCATTTTGTGGATAATGATAATAATTTTTGTTCCAGGTTGTATCTAAAGGAAAAAGGAAAAGGACTAGTATAGGAATGGAGCTGATCCCTGATCCTTACATCTTGTTCCTAGATGAGCCTACAACTGGTTTAGACTGGGAAACAGCAACTGAAGGTGTTAGACTCCTGAAAAGGTAAATGCTATGGAAACATTTTTCATTTATTTACTGTCTATTCTCTTCTATATCAGATATACTTGGTACAGGGGATTCAAAGGTTAACAAATATGTTCATTCATTGTTAGTCCGTCCATATTCATGTCCCATTTTCTGCAACAGTTTATAATGTTATTCACTTTTTTTTTTATTTGGACTATGAAAGCCTCTTCAATGTGGCTTTGGTGTTTTGACATGTTCCCAACCATTGCTTTAGCGATTTTTACTTCATGGTTACTATGAAGTTCTAGACTTATTTTGTTCTTTTCCTGTATGAACAGTTTCTTGTAAGGACCATTGTTCCTTGTACTATATTAACTATAGTAAATATATTAACTATAGTAAATATTAACTATTTAGAAATCAATATCTAGTTGATCAATGTGCTCACTGATAATGGAGTGGCATTGCTTTTCTATCCTTAGATAATCCTAGAAAGTAAACTTATGAGTGGTGTGTATGTATGTGTATACACACAGGTAGTATATGAATACACTTTTACATTTTGTTTGGAAATATATTGATTATAAATATATGAACATTTATATGTGATGTATCTATATTTTTTGATGCTTTGTTATTTCAGTGCTATGGATCAAGCACAATGCCTTGTGCATGCTAAGCACCTGCCCTATCATTGAATGACATCCCAATCCCCTATAAGTATATATTTCCTATAGTGAGTCATGCGTGAATATAGAATTGTAACTATTGCTTTTTCTGTTAATGTGTATGTATTGAAAAGCCCATGAATTCATAATAGTATTTCTAATTCTAATCTAGCACATCAGTCTTATTTTTTAGTCTTTGCCATTTGCATGCTTGCAATGACTTTAGTCAGGGAGCAGTCTAGCTGGATTCCTTGCTTCTGCTGGTGGGTGGGGTCTGTGTAAGGTTACAGACCTCTGCAGCCATGAAGTGTTGGGGCTCTTAATGGGCTAAGTCCTCCAGTGCTGCAGCAGACATTAGCAGCTCACCATCAATTTCTTCTCTCTGGGTTCATGTCTCATGAATTCAAGGAATGAAATCCACAGACCAGGATGAGTGAGTGTAAGAGTAGGATTTATGAAAGAACAGAAAGAAGAACAGAAGTGTTACAGTGCAAGAGGGGACCCAATAGCACATTTTCTCCCTGAGAGTGTGCTGGTCTAGGAGTTTATACAGCACTTGGGTCACTGTTATTGCTCTAAACTTATGATAATTAGGGTTTGAAAAAAGTACCAATGCTATTGGATAAAACTTATGCTAATTAGGATATGGAAAATTAATAATGTTATTGATCCAAATTTATGCTAATTAGAGGTTGGAAAGTACTAATGACATTGGTCAACTCTTGGTACCAACTTCCATTCAGGTCTGCTCCATTTCCATTTTCAAGGGAGGTCCGGAAGCACAAGGCTGAAGTCCTGGGATGGTCTGCACTCGCAGGTTCTGGGTGGTAGCACTGCGTGGAGTGCATCTCTGCAGTAGACAACTGCACTGTTTGCAGACTGGGCTGCTGAGGGATGACAGGCTATCCCTGGCTCACCTCAGCTTACTGAGCCTGCCTGGTGGGCTCCACGTAGCTATGTGGAGTATGTGCTTCCTGCTCATGGTGGAACCCATCCTGGCCACCACTCCGCCACTCAGTTATTGTTTCTCCGTAGGTACTAGTAGAGAGGATGTGCAGTTTGGCAGCCCAAAATCTGTGTCACCATTATTTCAAAATATTCACTTACTTGCTCAGTGAAGTAATTTAATTTTTAATGCAACCAGTCTCTCAGTAGCCGTGGTCATTCCCTTTGTCCACCAACTCTGGAAACCTCTTTACCTCATTTTTTTAAGCGCCAGACATAGCACCTTGATGGCTTCCCCTCTGCGTCACTGCCTTGCTTCCTCAGATGCTCATGTTCCTATGAACAAGTCTATGTTAGAAAAGACTAAACAGGAAGAAGGAAAGATATCTATGGGTTTAAATGTCTTCAGTTTGAAATGTTGATTGTGCATAAAAGATATAAGATACCAAGTTACAGATCTGGAGTTCGGGAACCATCATAGTATCTCTTTTCTTAGAAAACTGGACCTTTGATTTACTACTTATACTACCTTCACACTGGGTTACAAGTCTCCTTTTTTATTTACAAGGAGCCATTAGCTTCTTCTACTCCACATCATGTTGAAATTATTCATCTTTTGTCCTGATTCTCTTGGAGACAGAATACCCTAGGACACTCTGCTAGATACACTAAGTGCATACATAAGTTTAAATTGAAGTGATTTTCTCATACAATACTTTTTTTTTTTAAGAGAGAAAGGGCCAGTGAGATAAAGAAAGAGAGAATTATTTTTATTTAGTTTTTCATGTGTCTTTCATTACTCTGACACTTTCTTGTGTACGTGGTACTGGGGTAAAAACCTGCATCCTTGCACATGTCAGGCAAGCACCTCAACTGCTGAGCCGCTGCTCCAGCCCTACAATATTTTAATAACAGTTTTGAATGGTGATTTTGACCTTTGTTTCTCCTACCCATAAATAATAACTCTTCCAAAAAGGTAGATTAGCACTGTTCCTACCATAGCATTAGACTAGAGCTCAAATCCCAGCCTTACCCCTTACTAACTGTGACCACTTGGCCAGTTTCCTTGACCTTTAAGCCTTATCTTTAAAAAGAAGGAAATATTAATATCAGTACTGCTTTATAAAAACATTGTGAAAATTGAGATGAGTTGATCTCTAAAGCATTTAGCATAGACATGCAAAGTGTTTAGTAATAATAATAAATTATCAAGACAGAAGACTGAAAACCAATTCATAAAGAGCCATAATATGTAAATAATCAAGGAGACTTGCTTATATGACCATGCTTTTTCTTTTTTAAAAAGGGAGAGAGGGACAGTGAGAGAGAGAGAAAGAGAAAATCAATTTTATTTGGTTTTCATTACTCCGACACTTCATTGTGTACCTGATGCTGGGGTTCGAACCCATGTCCTCACGCATGCCAGGCAAGACCTATAACTCCTGAGCCACAACTCTAGCCCCTAACCATTCTTTCAACACTAGACCGTAACTAGTTCTCAAATGTGAATGTACTTATTAATAATATGGACTCTCTATACCTAACCCTGTGATTTTAATTCAATGTCTGGGAAAAATCTCAAGGAATCTGCATTTTTCACTGAAATTCTATCAATTCAACCCTGCAGATCCACCAAATTTAAGAATCTTTAGGCCTTTTAATAAAAGCATTAAATTTATGTTCCCCAACTATCATGTATGTAATATGAGTTGAGATGAGAAGTTTGTAAGAAAAAAATTAAGTTAAATTGAGAGAAAAGGCTCTACTGGCAGGAAGAAGTATTTTACCAAGAAATGTAAAGTTCAGATGTTTAATGATTCATTATTTCCTCTCTTTTAACTTAGGATTTCCATGCAGCGACGAATAATAATAATCTTCTCCATTCATCAGCCTGAGTTTTCCCTCTTCAAACTGTTTGACAGCCTCACCATATTGGCCTCTGGAAAGCTAATGTACCAGGGTCCTGCACAGGAGGCTTTGGATCACTTTGTAAAAGCAGGTGTGATTGACCTTTACATGCATAGACTCTTGGGAGAGTGCAGAGGGGGTCGAAGGGAGTGCTGATTGATCTTTCATAGATTTAACTGGGTGCCAGCGCTCTAAAACACTTTTGGTCAGTTTGGTGCCAGAATTTTTCTTCACTGGACATTGCTTCCTTCTTGTTTAGTTCTCTTTCCTTTTCTATACTGTTTAAGTATGCATGCATGTGTGTGAGTGCTCCTATTGGGCATGTGTCTGTTCTCCTACCTCCTTGGGGTGACTTTTCCTTAAAAGTTCAGTAATTAACATGTTTGGCCGACATTATTCTTTCAGTTAGACATTTTTAAATACTCCCAAATCATTGCCTTCTTGACCATATAATAAATGGTAGTTTTTCAATGTTTCCCCTCGCATGTGAGCTTGTTCTGCCTCCCTGAGGGCTCATGAAGATGTGCCTAAATCTTCAATATAGTGTTACTATATATAGTTACTTCAATAGAGTAACACTATATTGAAGATTTAGGCCTTGAATGGTGTGACTGGTATTAGTCAATAGAATGGCTGATCCTGAATCTGACACTAATGGACAAAACTTTCTGGACTCCCTGGTTCTTTCTATTTCACAATAAATATGTGATATTTTAAATGGTTGTATCAATTTACTTCATTTTAGATTTTTGGATGTGATTATAGGTTTTTTCTTCATGACCTCGAATGAAATTGCAAATAATAATTCACTTTCTTAATTTATTTTTGTTAAATCTCTGTCCTTAAAAAATAATCAAACATGTATGATCTGGGGAGTTCAGGGTAGGTGAACTAAAGAGCCAGACATCCGATAGAGTTCAAATGATTGTGCCACAATAGACTGACATGAGAACTCAGTTGTGCTAGGCTCTCATGTTCTCTTGAGAATGTTGTTCTGGGAATTTGTTGTCTATTTGGAATTGTGGAAGCATGGGAGATGATAATCTGAATCTCTCAATTTGATAAGTTGAGAAGCAGTTTTTGCTGAAAGGCCATTCTGATGTTCTAGCATTCTCTAGGTGAACTCAGAGAACACAGTGTACCCAGAAATTTAATTTTATTTCATGGATCTAGATTTTGATTTTTGAAGAAATATAGATAAGCTCCAGAGCATATTGATAGCTCCTTGGGGAAGATTTATAAGAAGTAAGGACTAATGTAAGATGTTCTGAAAAGTCTAAGAATGGTTTGTAATATGCTTTTTTTGTTGTTTTTTTGACTGTGAGAGAGAAAACGTTGATACATTCTAAGACTAAATAAAAGGAAAAGATAAATCAGTGAGGAGAGAAGAAATCAAGAAGATGAGGAAGAAGTTTTCAGCTGTAGTCTCTCCTCCACCACCCTCTGGAAGTGACTCCTCTTTATTTTCCAAGACCATCAGGTTGAGTTCTTGGGGTATCTCCTTTTGTAGGTCACGACAGGAAAACCAGTGAAAATCCTGCAGAATTCTTCCTGAATTTACTTCATGAGGTATTAAACAGAGAATTAGAAAACCATAAAGGTATGTGTATCTCTTACATTTACATATTCTTTCCCAATGAAACTGGCTGAGGTTTAGCAAAGTGGTGGCTCATTACAACATGGCTTTGTGAATGCATATAATTGTAGTGAACGGAATTTTTGTGGGTGAGTGCTGTAGTTGTTTTAATTTAGTTTACAAGTGAGCATATTAGTAACTTCTTGTGCTCAAGCTTTGGAATTTAGGTGTTATCCAAGAATGCAATAATCAAAACACAGGTGAAACCAACAGAAATATGTTAATAATGAGTTAGTAATCTCTTAGTAATCAGTGGTCTGTTATCCACTTTTATTCCAAAGTCAAGAAGACTGAAGTGCCTTCAGAGAAAGAGTCAGTAATAGAGAAATTAGCTGAGTTTTATGCCAAGTCCAACTTCTACAAAGAAACAAAAGCTGAACTGACTCAACTCTCAAAGGATCAGAACAAGAGGAGCTTGGTCAGGAAGGAGATCACCTATGTCACCCCCTTGGGTCATCAGCTCATAGGCATCACCAGGCGTTCTTTCCAAAACTTGGTGGGTCATCCTCAGCCCTGGATAACTCAGGTACCTCAGATTCTTCCAATTATGTTGTGAAATACTCATGAGGGAGCAATTTGGTTCTGATATCTATTCCTGTAGGATTATTTAATCTTCTATCAATCTTCTATTTGTCATTCCCACCCTATTTGGAATATAGAAATAGTCATTGGAACCACTGTTATTTATGGTTTAGATGTGAAGTATTCCCCACAGATTGGTCCCCAAAGCAGCAGCTTTCAGAGGTGGGACTCTTGAGAGTTGGAACATCTGACTTAATTAAAGGATTAATCGATTGAGGGATTCACCATTGGATGGCCTTACTGGAAAGTAGTGGAAATTGCACAAGACAGAGCCTTGTGGGAGGAAGTTGGTCACTGGGGGCATATGTTTGGAAAGGTTCTCTTTTCCCTGGGCTCTTTCTCACTCTCTTTGCTTCCTGGCTGCCACAAAGAGCAGCTTTCCTCTACAATGCCTTCCTGTCATGATGTCCTGCCTCATCTCAGTCCCAAAACAACGTAGCCAGCGGACCAACGACTGAAACCTCTGAAACAATGAGCCCAATTAAATATTATCTCCTGTTCTAATCAGTTTCTGCATTTCTGTGGACAAAATACCCAACAAGAACCACTTAGAATAGGAAAAATTTATTTGGAGCTCAGGCCCTCAGAAACCTCAGTCCATAGGCCACTGACTCCATTGTTCTGGGAACAGATGAAACAGCTTTGGGGAGGGGCTGAGTGCAGAAAGCTGTTCAACTTATGATAGGGTCAGGACACACAGAGGGATAAGAAGGGGCCACAAGAAAAGCAACCTTTTCAGCACTGCTCCCCAGAGACCCACCACATCCAGCCACACCTCACCTGCCTATAGTTACCACGCAGACAGTTCATTCAAACTAGGAAGAACTGATTAGGTTACAACTTTCAGAATTCAATCATTTAAACTCTGAATATTCCTGCATTATCACAGGAGCTTTGGGGGGACATCTCATGTCCAAATCATAACATCTCCTTTCAGTTAATTTGCTTAGGTATTTTGTCACTGTAATAAAAACCTGAGAAACGTAACAGTAAAAGATTACTAACTTTTTATTTGTAGAGAATTTTCAAAGTGATTTTAAGGATAACTTAACTCAAAATTTTTGATGATATAGACAAACTATAATGGATAATATTAGTTAAAATTTTATTGTTTAAAAAATTTAAGTAAAGACAATATCAACACATTTTCTAGTAGATGTCCACTACCATTTATTAATCCATTCCAAAAGTTCAACCCAAGTTCATGTGTTCCATTTTGAGACTATAATAGTGAATGAAGTGGGTAAAAATAAAAATCTCTGCTGGCATAGTTTTCTTGGAAGGGAGAAGATAAGTGAATAAAGAAAATACATAATGTGTCAGATGCTAGAAGGGATTACACAGAAAGTTTAGGGAAAGAGAAGTTGAACAAAGGAGAGAGAGGACAGGAGGTGGGGAGGAGAGAGTTGATTTGCCCTTGAAATCAGGTGTTGAGGAAACCAAGTGTCATTGAGTGTATAGTCTAGTTTGTTCTCTCCACTGTCTGAGAGAAGAACCTTTAGGTACAATGTTTTTTTAAAATAGACACTCCTTCCTGAGAGATTCTAATCCAGGGGAAGCACTAGAAACCTCAAAGAATGTAGTTTATGTAAAGTAGTTAACAAAATTTAATGTGGCTATTCATCGTCCAGTAAACTCCCTTAATAAGATGTTATGGTGTTTTTATCTTCTTTTGACTCTCTGTGTTGTCTTAGTTGATTATCACTCCTGAACATTCTTTTTTTGTAGTGCTCAGGACTGAACACAGAGCCTCAAACATGCTAGGCAAGTGCTCTGCCACTGAGCTACATCTCCAACCTATATTTTGAGTTCTTCTTAACCCCTTTGTCTCAGAAAACATTAGCTCTCCAGTTTATTTATCACTTATAAGGAAATCAATTTAGGTGATATTGGAGGGTTATTATTTTTATCATCAATCATGGAGTTTCTGTGGATTATTAAGACATGACATATTGTTGCCTCTAATGAACTGACTTCTCAGAATGAACACCAGCATTTTCATATTTAACTATCGTTGCTGTCCAAGTGTATCTGAGAGCCTGCATCACTATTTCAATCATGCTGTCCATTGCTCCAGGCATATTTGGTCCTTGTGATTTTGCATTTCTTTCAGATCACAGGTTTGGTGTCATGTCAACCCAAGACAATAAATTTGATGTCATTTGGAAAAATTTCAAGTGATTTAGATCTATCAGCCTCAGTTGTCCATTGCTCAACAGTGAGATGATATAATCAGTTGATTGTTTAAAGTCATTCATACATTAGCTTTTTCTTTTCTAAAATTTTTTCTTAAGGAGTTGAGTTATTGTATAATCATAAATTTATATAAAGTAACAATATGAATAGCATTTGTTCCCAAACCAGAATTAGCCACACATCACCCATACTCCAGTCCCTTGATACTTCTATAAAATGTTTAAATTATAAATTTTCAAGAATTAAATGGTTGCATAAGTATTTTTGGGTTCTTGCGGGAAGGGATGCAAAGAGTATGCTACATTATTGATTGTCTCCCTAGATTCCTCCCAATGCTCTCAACCTTTCTCCTCCCCTATCTCTCCCCCACCCACATCACACAAATCTATGGTTCTCCTAGATTATGTGGGAACTAAATGCCATTGCTTGCTGGGCCTAATATATGAGTTTAACAACCATTCACCCAAGCCTGGCCTGGGATTTTCTCTAGCCTCCACAAATGATGGAAAACATTTGACCTTTGAGTCCTGGGTTTAGCTAACTTCACTCAGCATGATTTCTTCCATTGCCATCCATTTATATTCAAAGGCCACAATATCATTGTATCGTTGTTTCTAATAGCTGAGTAGAGCTCCATTGTATGTATATATGTATGTGTGTGTGTGTGTGTGTGTGTGTGTGTGTGTGTGTGTATCAGAGCTTTGGGGTCCATTCATCCAGTGAAGGGCATCTGGGTTGATTCCATAATTTTGCTATTGTAAATTGAGCTGCTATGAACATAGATTTTGTTATGTCACAGTAATGTGCTAATTCTAACTCCCCTGGGAAAATACCCAGAAGAGGAATAGCTGAATTGTATGGTGGAGCCATCCCTAATTTTTCGAGGATTCTCCACACTGCTTTCCAGAGTGGCTGTACCAGTCTGCAGTTCCACCAACAGTGTGCTAGTGTTCCTATCTCCTTGCGACACCCTCAGTATCTGTTATTGTTTATATTCTTCATCTTTGCCAATCTGACTAGAGAGAGGTGAAATCTTAATGGGAGCTAATCATGGCCTGTGATTCCCCCCACAAGGGACTAATATCCAAAATTTACAAAAAACTCAAAAAAAAATAAAAGAACAACCCAATTAACAAATGAGCCAGAGAGCTAAAAAGAGAAGAAACTTCTCAACAGAGGAAACTGAGCAAGCCAATGAATACATGAGAAGGTGTTCTAGACCACTAGTAATCAAAGAAATGCAAATCAAAACTACATTAAGATTTTACAGTAGTTTTGGGCAGAATATAGGTACTTATACTAGGATTGTGCCTGTTTTGGTCTAGGCTTCCTTAAGGTGCAGACACCAGGCCCAGAGGCTCCAGGTTGTATCTTCAGCCTGCTTGCCTCATCAGTGAACTCAGTCCCACAAAAGAATTCCAGCAATGCTCAGAGATGAAGCAGTCTCTAGAGCAAGTGTAGAACCCACAGAAATTTGTAGTTTTCTGAACTTAGCAGGACAAAACTTGTTCAGGCTTATAAATGCTGGAATGTCAGCTCAGAAGGCAGCAGACCCTTTTTGGTAAAGGCCCAGATATTAAATATTTTGGAAATTTCAGGCCATGTATGGCACTTGTCACAGGTAGTTAACTCTGGCATTTCATTAAAAAAGCAGCCACAGCTACTACATAAGAAAATGAGCATGAATATTTTCTAATAAAACTGTATTCAAGGACACTGAATTTTGAATTTCTTATAAGTTGTATACTGCAAGAAATATTATTTTGATCTTTCCCTTCCAAATAGTGAAACAAATGCAAAAATCATTCTTAGCACAAGGTCTTAACAAAAGCAGGTGGCTGACAATTTTTGGCTATGGACGTAGTTTACTGATCCTTGGCATAAAATTCTTAGTCTTGCATGATTTTTACTTCTCTAAGTTTTTGAAAATGGAGTTGTTAAAAAATGTTTTATGGCTTCTACAAATAATCTTGCTTGTATTGCCTTACTTTTATATACTTCATCCTGAACTAGTTATTTATTGATGTGATTCAGACTTGACATCTAATTAGATGATATTTTGGGAAATATAGTAAGCAATGGATTATTTGAAAAGAAAATTTAGTGTTCTTTTAACATGCCAAATTTTCTGATCAAATCAATTTGGACAACATCATCATTAATCTCTTGGAGAGTCATTGCTTCTATTTTCACATTAAACATTTGACTACAGATTCATTTTTTTAGGGCAAGCCACAAATATCCTTCAAAACAAACCTTGAGAAATGGTGTTTAAATACATCTGAATAAGGCAGTAACAGTAGAGAATTTTGTTTTTTATGTTTTGAAGAGACCAGGGGACAGATGCACAAGCTCATAGATAATGTCCTTTGTTCCATTGTAGTGTTCAGATTGCTCAATGATTTTCTTTTTCTTCATACAACAAAGAATGACAAGTGTGCACTTGGCAAAAGCGTGGCATGATCCCAGGTTCATGATTTGTCAATATTTTGAAATTCAGTGAAAACAACTAGGAAACATTGAATGATAACATCCAGTCTTAGAATAAGATACCAAGTTTGAATGCAAAAGAAACAAAGAATATACAGCATCTGATTTGAAGACTGAATATCCTAAAAGTTATACTGTGTGAGAAGATAGATTCTTGTGTACATGTGCATGCTGCATGTTGATGGGAACATCAGCATATGGAAGTCTGATCTGTTGAAAAGAACTAGAGTATATTCTGCGAGTATTAGAAATATGGAAGGGGAATGGATTTTCCCCTAAATTTCTGTCTTATTAGCAAACAGATTTTTAGGACATCTCATTGGTAAAACATTTCAATAATATTCTTTCTGGAGTCTAGACTTACAAACTAGTCTTTACAATTCATGATTCTGTTTTTGCATTTTGGCTGGCTTCTTGCCATAAATGTCCTTTGAAAATTAATTAATGGTTTAATATTGATTTTTTTTAACTTTAAAGTTTCCAAGATAAATGGTGAGATATTTTGTTTTCTTTACATTATAATTTCCTGTATTATGACACTTAACCACTGTTAATTGTAAGAATTCCTCTCTTAGAATATATCACAGTGTAACCATTACTCTTTTGCCAATGGAAGCATTCTCAAAAGACTTTTATTTCTAAAAACCAGGGTGATATTGGTGTATTCTCCATGGGAGGTATTCACACAGACTAAGTAGGTGGAGACTGGTGAGAAGGGCAAAGAACTGGCAGCTCTGGAGTGCCTTGTTAACTGTAGATTTTGTTGGCTGAGGTTAAAGGACAAGCAGTGACAGAGATGGTAATGGAGGCACTTGGGTGCTGAGTGCTTGGGTGACAGTAATCATGCACTTTCCCTTGAAGATGAGGACTCCCTAGAGGTTGGATTGGTGC
The DNA here is from genome assembly GCA_004027875.1 of Aplodontia rufa. NCBI lineage: Eukaryota > Metazoa > Chordata > Mammalia > Rodentia > Aplodontiidae > Aplodontia > Aplodontia rufa. The sequence goes on from PVKS010018952.1 coordinate 34,291, forward strand.
ATATCCCTACTTCCTTATTTCTCAAAATTCCACTGTTAGAATTTGTGTGTATGTGTGGAATTGAAATTTTATTTATGTTTTCATTTTGCAGTGATGGGAACAGAAACATAGTCTGGCACCTGCTAGGCAAGCATGTTCTTGCTGAGCTACAACCCCAGCCCTGAAGTTTTATTTGTTTCTAACGATCAGAGTAAACTCATCTTGTTCCTACTTGAACCTCTTGAGGTATAAAACGGTGCATGTTCATTGCATACAACTGAGAGTGGAGTTAAGTGAGAACTTTTACTCTGTTCCCAAAACCACTTCCCCAACTGCCTGCCTGGTGCTGCTACTGTGTGTGGCATTTGTGGACAGTGCCTGGACACTGGGAGGAATCTTAGCTTCTCCAGTCACCTGCTCTGTTGTCCTGTTAGTGCCCAAGCAACAGATCCTAAAGTTTTCAACTTAATTTTAAGTAGTCTAATAGCGTACACTCTTCTATAATTCCTCAGTGACTCTGGCAAAGTCTTTAAAATGTGTACCTCAGTGAAGGGGTTTTATTGGGTAGCCCTATATCTTGTAGTAACAAAATTATTGCCTTCAATTGAAACTTTCTTTTTTAATTTTCATTTTTCTCTTTGAAAAGACACTTACCACATTCATTCTAGGACTGTCTATAGGTGTCGCTTTCTTTTGGCTAAAAAGTGATTGTACTCCAACCCAAAGTCGGTAAGTAAATGTGCATCTCAATTTTCAGAAGATGTTGTCACTTGGTTCAATTTCATGGGCATTCATTAGGAATTTGAATTTATGACAGCACAAGGTAGACGTTGCTGTTTTATTATGGAGTGGGGGCAGTTAGTGTTTTGAAAACTGAAAGAAAGAGTTAATTTTCCTTTTCACACATATATGTACATATAGTAAATCACACACTTCTTGCACACATCACAACCATGTTTAAGAGCTTGGTGGCTCAAGTATAATCACATTTTCAATTGTCACTATCATCCAACTCCAGGCCATTTCTTCATCTTCCATATATAATCTTCAATCCACTAAAAAGTAACTACTCATACCTGTACCTCTACCACTTCTATAACTATCTCAAGTTTTTATCTCTGAATTTGGCCATTGTAGGAATTCTAGGAACCTCATAATTGTGAAATCATTGTCTTTTTGAGGCTTTCTTATTTTCCTAAGTGTATTGTCCCCAAGGGTCTTCAAAGGGAATTCCAAGATTCATAATTTCTTTGTTTTTAAAGGCTGAATAGTATTCCATTACGTGTATCTTATTGTATTTATCCACTCATTCGTTGCTGAAAATCTGGGTTGCTTACATCTTTTTGATATTTGGGTAATTCTTCTTTGACTCTAGACTTACCCGTTTGAGTCCTGCTTTCAACAGGCGCAGATACCCAGCAGTAGAATTACTGAGTCATGTGGTAATTCTGTTAATATTTTGAGGAAGTGCCATACTCTCTTCTACTGCATTTTACAGTCTTATAAGCTGCAAAGAGTTCAGATTTTTCACGTTCTCACCAAATGAGAGAGATCCACAGGATCTTTTTTTAAGTCCTTTGTCAATTTTAAAACTGAGGTTTTGGTTTTGGGGTGTTTTGCAGTTTTTGTTGAGTTGGAGTTTATTTATGGGTTATTAATCTGTTTTCAGATGCATGATTTACACATATTTCATCACATTCCATGGGTTTCTTTTCCCTATTGACATTGCCTTTATGCACAGATATTTTAAATTTTGTTGAGTCCAGTTTATCTGCTTTCTTTGGTGATTTCTGAGTGAGTTTCCTGGATTTTCTTTTATTTGTTTGACTTGGGAGTGTAGGATACATGGATGGGATTCAGTTGTTTCTGATTCTCATATGGATAACACTTATGTCAGTGTTAAGGTGCTTTCTAGTTGCAGTCATAATGTGTCCTTACAACTCTCATTCTATGAAGAGATATTATACAGCTACATCATGTTCTAAACATGGATTTCAAAAACATCACAGACCTCAGGGTTCTCATCATAATTCATGTTTAGAGACCAATCCTCACTAAGCACAGGGCTCCATACTTGACAGCTATGGCCTCATGTTGCCTTGCAATGGACAGAGGAGTGGATGATCTCATCTCCACATTACGATTGAGAACAGTTGAGGAATTTTATGTTGAATCTATCTTGATGTATGGAAAAGGCTTGACACCAAAAGCTTGGTCCTTGTCTCTGGCACTAATCCAAATAATAAGGATAAGATTTTGAGAAAAAGAAAAGAAATTATTGATTTGCATGCATATGTGGGAACAAAACAGATGAGTGTCTTCAGAGTTATTGTCCTCTCTACAAGAGGGAACAAGGGCTGTGAAAAGGAAATTCAGGGATAGACTGCAAGTGTGCCTATTAAAAGATATAAAGTAGCCATTGGTCAGGTCTGTTGGCACCTATACCCAGGTCTGCACATCTTAGTAACACTGATTTCCTTATTACTGTTCCTAATGAACTAAAGAACACAATAACCTTGCCTGGGACAGAAAGAATGTTAGTCTTGATTCCTCACAGGGGCGAAAGGATAAAGAGAAAAATTATTTCTGTTTTAAAATAAGCACCAGGGTTCATACTGATTGCCTTCCATGAGGTTTGTAGCAAGGCTTATACTCAAAATCTGAAATGGACCCCCATCACAGGCTGACCACTTTTGAATGAAAGAGTAAGCATAGAAGTCAATTATTACTCATATAAAATAAATTTTCTTCTTTATTAAATCAGATAGTCTGTTTCTACAAAGAGATAATAGCTGTTTTCCAGGGTTAAGTCACCTTTTACCTTCCATAAAGGATGTTTTCGCAAACCTGCTAGTATTTGATTTATGCCCTGTGTAGATGCCATGTCCTAACCAAAGACAGAATATGTCTCAGGATCTCAAAGTCATGAACTGTACAAATTATGTAGCATGAACAATTTGGAAATAATATTGAGATGCCCATACTTAATTTTAAAGGGGTGAATAGCTAATAATTATAGGTTTTAGTAGAAAAGTCCACAGAATAAAGAGGATCTTTAGCTTTCTCTTCTGATGTTTTCTAGTAATTTGATAACTAACTTCATTTTTTAAATTCTTTGTTAAGAAGTTGAGTTATTATACAATCATAAATACATATGAAGTAACAATATGATACGCATTTGTTCTTGTTCCTAAACCAAAATTACCCGCACCCCAGTCTCTTGATTCTCTATATTTTACTCCTGCAAGTGATATAAATGTTTAGACTATGAATTTTCCAAAATTAAAAGATTGTATAAGTATTATTTGGATTCTCAAGGGAGTGAATAGTGTGTTACGTTGTTGATTATCTTTCTAGATCTCTCCCTATCCTCCCTCCCTCTCCCATCCCCTCTGCCTATCCCTTTCATCCTCACTCCCACACAAATCTATGGTTCCCCTAGATTATGTGTTGCTATGCCTTTGTTGGGTCTAACACGTGAGTTTGACAACCTTTCAGCCAAGCCTGTGTTTTGCTCTTACCTCCACAAATGAGGGAAACCATTCAACCCTTAAGTCTATGGGTCTGGATAACTTCTCTAAGCATGATTTCTTCCATTGCCATCCATTAACATTCAAAGGCTGCAATATTGTTGATTCCAATTGCTGAATAGAATTCCATTTTTTTTTGTGTGTGTGTGTGTATACATATAATCACAGTTTTTGGATCCATTCATTCAGTGAGGGGCATCTGGTTTGGTTCCATAATTTAGCTACTGTAAATTGAGCTGCTATGAAGACAGATTTTGTTGTGTGACTACAATGTGCTGATTCTAGCTTCTCTGGGAAAATACCCAGAAAAGGGATGGCTAGGTCGTATGGTAGATCCATCCTTAATGTTTTGAGGAGTTTCTATATTGCTTTCCAGAGAGACTGTACCAGTCTGCAGTTCCACTAAAAGTGTGCTAGTGTTCCTATCTCCCCACAATCCCTCTAGCATCTGTTATTCTTCATCCTTCCTAATCTGGCTATAGTGAGGTGAAATCTTAATGTAGTTCTGATTTACATTTCCTATTTTAGAAAATGATCCATGCACTGCTGAGAAGAAAGTATATTCAGTCAATTAGAGGGGGCAGTATTCTATAGATGTTTGTTAGGTCCATTTGATTTATGGAGTTGTTTAGGCTGGAGCTCTCTTTATTGTTTTTTTTTTTCTTTTGCTTTGATGATCTATCTATTGGTGATAAAGTAGTATTAAAGTCTCCCAATATCATTGTTTTGAGGTCTACAAGTAGTTTTATGTCATGGAGTAATTTATCCACATAGTTGGGAGTGTTGGTGTTTGGAGAGTATATATTTACTGTGGTTATATCTTTCTGTTGTATTGTTCCCTTTTCTAGGATGCATTGGTAGTCTTTACCTCTTCTGATTAGTTTATCTTTGAGATCTACTTTGTCAGATATATGTAATGTAACACCAGCTTGCATTCTTTGGTGATATGCCTGGTAGGTTTTTTTCCCATCCTTTCCCCTCAATCTGCTTGTGAAGTTGGCTATAAGGTGGGTCTCCTGTAAGCAGCACATTGTTGGATTTTATTTTTTGATCCAATCTGTTAATCTGTGTCTTTTGATTGATGCTTGAGACCATTCACATTCAGTGTTAGGGTAGTTATTTGGTTATGATTCATAGCCATTGTATTTTATTAAGTTCTTTGCTATCTTGTTTGTCTGTGTATAGTGTGTACCTTTATTGAATTTCCTCTGTGGGTTTTTAGGAGTGTTTGATTGTTCTTCTCTCTGGATTCTTCCTGTACCAAAAGTTACACAGCTTGTTGTCTCTTGAATCTGGCTATTTTCCATTTATTTTAATTACTGTATGAACTTTTCTTTTTTAAAACAGCCTGCACCTTTTAGATTTTCATTCTTTAGGTATAAAAAGATATCTGTCCGTGGACTCTTATTTATTCCTTAAAGTAG
>PVKS010018953.1:9621-39346 GCA_004027875.1 Aplodontia rufa
TCTGGATTTAACTCATGTTACTAGACCAACTTTCTCACTGTCCAGGGTCTAGTCCCCACCTCCACCTATGAGTGGAGACAATCGACCCTTAGATCTCTGGGTTAAGCTGATTTTTTCAGTAAAATATCTTAAAAGTGACACAGATTTGCCGGGCTTGGTGGTGAATGCCTATAATCCCAACAGCTTGGGAAACTGAGGCAGGAGGATCACAAATTCAAATCCACCCTCAGCAACTTAGTGAGGCCCTAAGCAACTTAGTGAAACCCTGTTTCAACATAAAAAATAAAATGGGCTGGAGATATGGCTCAGTGGTTAAATACCTCTGGGTTTATTTCCTGGTATCAAAACATAAACAAAAACAAAAATGTGACACAGATTTAAGGAGGTTCTGTATCATTAGCACATTGCCTTCTACTTTTATGAATTTTATGAAATTTTAGAAATACAGAAAATCATAAAGAAGACAATAAAAACCATCCATAATATCAGAACTCAGAAGTAGCCTCAATTTAAGTTTTGGAATACTTTCTTCTAATTTTACTGCATAGGTACTCATCCATTGTTTCAAAAAATCTAAATGGATCAAGTAATTAGAAATTAAACCAACTACCATACAACTGTTAGAAGAAAAATTAGGACCAACACTCCAGCATATGGGAGTTGGCAACGACTTCCTCAAGACTCCTAAAGTGAAAGAATTACAGGCAAAAATCAATGAGAGGGATGCCATTAAACTAAAAAGTTTCTGTACAGCCAAGAAAATAGTCAAAACAGTCAAGAGACCACCTACAGAATAGGAATCATGGCCTGTGATCCCTCTGACAGGGGACTAATATCCAAAATTTACAAAGAACTAAAAAAACTCAACAAAACAGAAACAGTCCAATCAATAAATGGGCCAGAGAGCTAAACAGAAACTTCTCAACAAGTTGAGAAATTGAGCAAGCCAATGAATACACGAGAAAGTGTTCTAAATCATTGGTAATCAGAGAAATGCAAATCAAAACTACCTTAAGATTTCACCTCACGCCAGTCAGACTGGCAAAGATGAAGAAGATAAACAATAACAAATGCTGGAGGGGTTGTGGGGAGATAGGAACACTAGCACACTGTTGGTGGAATTGCAGACCAGTCCAGACACTCTGGAAAGCAGTGTGGAGACTCCTCAAAAAATTAGGGTTGGATCCACCTTATGACCTAGCTATCCCTTGTCTGGCTTTTTTCCCAGAGCAGTTAGAATCAGCACATTGTAGCGACACAGCAAAACCCATGTTCATTGGAGTTTTACTCAGCTATTAGAAACAATGATATTGCATCCATTGAAGGTAAATGGATGGCAATGGAAGAAATCAGGCTGAGTGAAGTTAGCCAAACCCAGAGAGTCAAGGGCCGAATGTATTCCCTCATTTGTGGAGGCTGGAGCTAACTCCAGGTTTGGGGGAAAGGTAGATAAATTCATGGATTTGAGCCATAGAACAAATATGCAATATGTTAATATTTATGAGATGCAATTGCAAGATACTGCATAAAATATTTGAGGAAACTATACTGCATGCCTTTACAAAAAAATAAATGTTTAATCCTATTGTCACTATATATCGAAGAATAATAAGGGATAATAGGAAGGGAGGAGAAGGGCAAGTGTTGAAAGTGAGATAAACCAAGGTATATTGCAAGCATTTATAAATATGTCACTGTATATACTATAGTCATGTATATAAAAATGTTCTTCATAGGTATAAGAATTATGACACTGTACTTGGGATTTTTTTAGGAAAAATATAGGACCTAGAAGAGAAACAAGGGATTGGGGGATGGGAGGAGGGAGGTAGAGGGACGTGGGGAGGGATATTGGCAAAATTATGTTGCTGTATTGTGTGCATCTAGGAATATGTGACAACAAATCCCATCATTATGTACAACTCTAATACACTAATAAAATTTTTATAAAATGACCTTGTGCTTTCTTTATTTTAAAATTTTCCTCTCAACAATATGCTATGAGATCTTTTTGCATTATTAAATAATCTCCCCCAAACTGATTTTAAATTGCTACATTTTATGAAAATGAAGTCTTAATTCTTCAAATTTGTTTCCCATTTTCTTCCATTTTAAACAACAAAGCCATAAACAGTTTTTGTACATATGTCTGTGTATTTTGCCAACTATTCCCTTATAATAGATTTCCAAAAGAATGATTGCTATGTAAGGGGCTGCTCCTGTTATTTATTGGTATGTAACAAACCAACCAAAACTTCGTGATATTAAACAACCCCTATTTTATTATGTTTCTGAATGCTGTGGGGTAAGAATTCAGAAAGGACACACTGGGAGTGGTTATCTTCTGCTCCTTGGTGCTGGGCCTTCAGCTGGGATGATAGCTAGGAGTGTTGACTACTGTGCCCAGAGTGGTCTTTCCAGCCTGGTGACCTCAGTGTAACTGCACTTCTTTTGCTGTATCTCAGAGCTCAAGTGAGTATGCCAGCGTTGCAAGGCAGAAGTGTGGGCTTCATAATGTAGCCTTGGAGGTCATGTGATGTCAATTTGTCACACTCTACTGGTTGAAGAGTCACAATCTCACCTTGATTCAAAAGGAAAGGAATAGAGAATGCCATCCCTCAATGGGAGGAGTATCGAGGGATTTGTAGCCATGTTTTAAAACTACGAGAGATGATAAAAATTACTTTTAGGATTTGGACTTGGATGATCAAATCCTCCCATCCCCCCAAAAGTACAAATAAACACTTTTTCCAGTGGTGGCTGGCAGTACAATTTTACCCATACTGGTAATTATAACTTGGAGAGATATTTATTAATTTGATATCTAAAAGATAGCCTACTATTCTAATTTTTCAATTTTTAAATATTATTTTATATCACCTATCAAAAACTTATATGAATTTTCTATTTTTTCCTTATTCTTGTGTTAGAGAAGTTATCTTTTTCTCATTAATGTTGGCAGATGTTGTTTATATATTAAGACTAAATCAAAGAATTCTGACTCTAAATGAAGTTATTTTACCATTACCCCTCAGCAACTCCAATCAATAAACACTTTTAGTTCTCACTTTTAAAGACACATTCACTTGTATTTCTGACCCTCACTCTCCAAGTTATGTGACTTGGACAATTTAATTAAGCCTCCTGGGCCTTGTTTTCCTCCTCTGTAATATTGGATAATAATATTGGTTATTTTGAGGATTCAGTAACGTCTATGGAAATGCTTGGAAGAAGGTTTCTTACATGCCAAGTGTTCAATAAATGTTAGTAGTTATTTTAACTTTGTTACTGTCAGCATACCTGGATACTTGATTTTAATAATTATCTAATTCTTTGTTTTGTCTGATTTGTAACTGTGTAACTATTGATCTGCTAAGTCATGTCAGAACCATCTGGCTTTTGATGTCAAGGGTGGTGGTTGCTCTGAGAAAGATTCATATTTTGCTTATGATTTTGAACTTTGTTACCAAGTTTCCAAAAGGAGGTAAGTCATGTAAATGCAAGGTGACCTTTGGGACAGAGTTGTGGGGGCAACTTAATTAATGCACAAGGCACTTAGCAATAATTTCCACTTTTGATGGTCATGCCAATATAATTAAAAAGAAAAAGTAAAAGAATGCATTTCTTTGTAAAACTCCTGAGACAAAACTAAATTTGATGCTTCTCCTCCTCCTATCATTTGTCTCTCCCTTCAACTTGACTGATGGTGCACAGAATTGAGTATCATAGCACACACTGTACAGTAGTAGTCATGAAGACAATACAAAACCCTTTTCTTTATTAGGATGAGTCCCAAAGGGCTTACATGGCATCCACTCAGGAGAGGGTATTGAAATAAGGCGCCAAAGGCCTGGGTCTGAAGTGAACTGAGCAGGGCTCAGCCCCCAGGCTCTACACACCTCTCAGTGTTTGCTTCCTACCAGCCTGCCATGGCCTCCTTGTCCTTATTCCTTTTGGGTCCTCATGGGGGTGTTGGAGTGCCATGCATTGAATAATGGGGGATGGGGTGAAACCTGGCTGGCTCCATCTCCACCTCCCTGGGGGCATGGAACATTTGTTGTCTCCAAAGAAGGCTTCTCTGGCTTCAGCCCAGCTGTCCCTGTGTGATAATGGGTGTGATAACCACTGTTGGTTATAGTCTGGTGACAGGCACTTTGGTCCCTGCCTCACTGCCTCTGATCATCCTGTGAAATATGAGTTTGGGGAGTTTTCTGTGATAAATGCCTGCTTGACTGAGCCCTTCTTAGGGTATCTGGTGTCAGAGCTTGTCCAGACAGCCGTTCAGCCATGCCAGCCAGACAGTGACAGATTCAGCCTCCTGCTCAGCCTGTCAGGGGAGTCTCCACTTCAGGCCTGGGCTTGTCACAGGAAAGGCCTGGCAAAATTCTTCCAGGGCTATGGGCTGCACCTGTGCTTCCAAATGTCAGTGGGCTTGGGAGCCAGCCACTTTCCACCACATTTCTAGTCAAGGTCAGCTGGCTCAGATGGGAGAGGGCCAGCTCCTGAGTTGAGCCAGACCCGTCTCTTTTGTCTTTGCCTGCATCGGAAGACAGACCTTTCAACAACAAAGGGCTTGAGACTTGTGGAAGAAAGCACTTGAGAGATCTTGGGTATAATTTCTCCCTAGAAAGAATTAGTCCAGGCAAATCTACTTTTCTGAGATGTTCTTTCCAAGTTCTCCTCAATATTATCTTAGTGGTCTTGGGTGAATATGAAGTGAAGGAGAAGAAAACCAATTATGTGTGAAAAGAAAGAAATGGCTCACATTAATGGCCACTTTTCAGATTCTGCCAGGGCTGGCCATGTGGTGATCATAAAGATGATTTATAGATCAAGTCTCCTCCTGATGGCCCATGGGCTGATTTGGCACAAGTGATGTTTATTTGGCCTACAGTTTGTGTTTGTTTTTTAATGAAATTTGATGCTAATACTTAGAATTAAGAAAATATCACAAATGATTTCTGGCTTCTCTTCAAACTCTAAAAGCTCTAGCAGCACCGGGCTTTGTATTCTCGTGTAGAGACAATTGAGATAAACCATGTTGTTGTCTCTGCTCACTTTAAAAGAGGGCATGTACTCTCTAGTTTGCCATAGTCCCCACTTCTCCTTATTGCTACATCCAGCCCACTCTTCTTATTCCTATTACATGGGCGATGCCTGTTGACATTTGAGTTATTAATCCCCGACACAGGACTGCACTTCATTTCTGTACTCAATCTTGAATGAACTTAGTCCCTTTCTGCTTCTGCCAGACTGGGATGATATGTGAAAGGGCCTTGCTCCAATTTTCATGATTGATCGCATTTAAATATTTATTAATTTAATTATTAATTTAAGCACAATTAATAGTAGAAAAGAAGAAAAATGGTGGATTGACTGATATTTGAGGAGTGATGAGCTATAGCTAACCTTTAGTTCTTGACCTTAGACATTTCCATAAAAGGTAAGCTTTGTGACAAGTTTTGGTGTTGTTACTTAGAGGGGAAGAGAACAAATTGGTTGAGACGTATTATATTCTCTCATTTGAAATCGTTACAAAAATCCTGCCAAGTTAATAATCTTAGACTTCTTTTCATGAATAAGAAAATGGAAAATGGGGCTTAGCGATGGCTCAGTGGTTGGAGCACTTGCCTGGCATGTGTGAGGATCCAGCTTCAAACCCCAGTATCACACATACAACTAAGTGTTGGCGAAGCAAAGTCCAAATGGAAAAAAATAAAATTGATTCTCTCTTTCACTCTCTCACCCTCTTTCATTTTTTATTAAGGAGTTGGGTTGCTGTACAATCACAAATTTGTATAAAGTAACAATATGATATGTATTTGATCCTAAACCATAGATACCCCCACATCACCCACACCCCAGTCTCTTGATTCTTCTATATTATGATAGATAACAGATAAAAATGTCCATATATATAGACATATCTATCTATCCATATATACATATGATTGTGAATTTTTCTGAATTGAATGATTGCATAAGTATTATTTGATTTCATGGGGGGGTGGTAAAGAGTATGCTATATTGTCGATTATCTCCCTGTCCTCCATCCCTCTTCGATATACCCTGCCTCACCCCTCTCCCTCCCCCAACATGTCTATGGTTTCCCTAGATTAGGTGTTGCTATGCTCTTGGTGGGTCCAATACAGGAGTTTGACTACCTTTTCACCCAAGCCTGGGTTTAGCTCTACCCTCCACAAAAGAGGGAAAACATTTGACCCTTGACACTCTGGGTTTGACTAACTTCACATGATTTCTTCCATTGTCATCCCTTTACCTTCAAAGGTTGTAATATCATTATTTCTAATAGCTGAATAGAAGGCTGGAGTGGTGGCTGAGTGGTTAAAGTGTTTACCTGGCATGCACAAGGACCCGGGTTCAAGCCCCAGCAGCACATACACAGTTAAGTATTAAAAAAACAAAGGCCAGATCAAAAGCTAAATAAAGTTGATTCTCTCTCTAGCCTTAAAAAAAAAGAGTCTAATAGCTGAATAGAACTCCATTGTGTGTGTGTGTGTGTGTGTGTGTGTATGTATGTATATATCAGAGCTTTTGGATCCATTCATCCAGTGAGGGGCATCTGGGTTGATTTCATAATTTAGTTGTCATAAATTGAGCTGCTATGAACATTGATTTTGCTACGTTGCTATACTGATTCTAACTCCTCTCGGAAAATACCCAGAAAAGGGATAGCTGGTTAATACGGTGGATCTGACTGTAATTTTTTTTTGAGTCTCCACACTGCTTTCTCGAGTGGCTGGACCAGTCTGAAATTCCACCAACAGTGTGCTAGTGTTCCTATCTCCCCACAATCCCTCCAAGTATTGTTACTGTTTGTATTCTTCATCTTTGCCAGTCTGACTGGAGTGAGGTGGAATCTTAATGTAGTTTTGATTTGAATTTATCTGATTACCAGTGATTTAGAACACTTTCTCATGTATTCATTGGCTTGCATTTCTTTTTTTTTTTCAGGGCTGAGGACCGAACTTGGGGCCTTGCGTATGCTAGGTGAGTGCTCTGCCAATGAGCTAAATCCCCAACCCCTCATTGGCTTGCAATTCTGACTCTATTTTGATACTGGGAAAATTTTCTTTAACTATTCCATTGCGAATGTTCTACATACCATTCATGTTTTGATTTCTTCTTTGTATCCCAATTACTCTTAGATTGTTTCTTCTGATTTCATCCCAGGCATTTTGAAAATTTTGCTGTGTTCTGTGAGGTTTTTTCTTCATTTTTCATCCATGCTGTCAAGCTTTACTCAGCCTATCTTCATTGTCAGAAACTCTTTCTTCCAGAGCTGAGGTTCTGTTTTCTATACAGGTTAGTCTGTTGTTAAATTCTTCCACTGTTCCTCTGATGTGATTGATTGCAGATGTTAGCTCTGTTACTTCCTTTTTCAGTATGTCTATTTCTTTGATGATATAGTTTTTCATCTCTTGAGGTTTCTCACTTAGTCCCTTCATTAAATCTTCTTTTAGTTTATTGTTCCTTTAGTAATCGATTGTTGATTATTATTTCTAGGTTTTTGTCCCACTCCCTGTCCTTGAGTTCCTTGGTTAAGGTGAACCTTTTAAATTTTGATTCCTCAATTTTGATAATCTTCTTCTGGATCTCCGTATTGAATTTACCCTACGAATCTAGGCTCTACGACCCTGATGGAATCTGTTGGGGGTGTGGGGCAGCCCACTGGATTGTAGAAGTGCAGCAGCCTGGGTGTTGCTGAGTCCTGTGATCTCCTGATGGGCTGGGACGAGGCCTTCTTTGCTCTAGGAAGGGACCTCCTGGGATCCTTGGCAGCAGGTATGGGGCTAATATATCTGGACCTGGTGGGTATGGGCTGTGCTGGGTGGTTACTTGTGCAGTGGCTGGGTGGGTCAGTACCGAGTAGGGGGTTCCTGGGCATGGTTGATCTGCGTATGGCTGCAGGCCCCAAACCTGAGGCCTGGATCTGCATGTAGCGGCTGGGTGGGTTTGGAACAGGGGTGGGTAGGATCCAGGGCACAGGTGACCTGCCATGACTGAAGGCCCCTAACCTGAGGCCTGGATCTGCATGCAGTGGCTGGGCTTTGGGCGGGGGGTCCTCTGTCTCTCTCTTTAAAAAGAAAATGGCGGGGCTTAGAGTTCAGAACCTTTATCAATTCATTAAACCTAATAATTACGGGAACCAGGACTCACACATATGCCAAAGTTGTTGCAACAACACACTGTCCCATTCAGTGGAATTCTGTGGCTGTTAAGTTAAAGTTCAGGTGTTGCTAAAGAGGGAAAGAATATCAACCTTATTTGAATTTTAGAAACATCTAAGGGTTTTTAGAAATGACAAATGAAAAGTAAAAAAGCTTTACTTGGGGAGTTTTTTTAAATGAAAGTTTTAACCCATATGATTTACAGATCAAAAAGGTGCTTTACTGATTTCAACAATTTAAATAATAAGAGCAGACTTTTATGGAACACTTACTATGTGCATATTATCTAATTTAACTCTCTTGACTACCATATGAGGTTGGTACAATTATTATGCCTATTTTATAGATTAGGAAATTTAGACTCAGAGAGATGATGTTAAAGACTTAATAAATTGCTAATAAGGCAATCATTAGGCAGGTTGGGATTGGAACAGTTAAGGCAGCTCAGTCTTAATTTTCCACCCTTGATGGTTATAAGCTAAAATGTTATACATGCTGTAACTGCTGTCTTTCTGCAATATATACACATCTGTGCCAGTCAACTTTCTTCTGATGTTTAGCAGAAGATACTAGGAAGATCCCTTGAGGACTTGTATGTTCAAATATAAACCTCAAAAGTACTTCCATAGATGACAATTTAGGAAGGTCATTAGTAGTTCTAGTAGCTGTGAATAAAGTTTTGAAGTGATGCTTGAATTATTTGTTATAGAAATTATCTAAATTTTCAAATATTATGGATGTTATTGATTATGAAAGGAAAAAACCATTTTAGAACATCTAATTCAAGAATATTATGTTTGCTGTTTGAAGTGTGTACAGATTAGATTAATTTAAATATTTGAAGTACATGAATGGAATACATTTGTGATGTGGGAAAATTGTTACAATAGTCCCCAATTATCAGCTTCCTATGGTTTCAATTACCCATGGTTAACTATGGGTAATATCAAATAGAAAATTCCATAAATAATTTGTAAATTTAAAATCACATGCTGTGCTGATCCATCCTTTCTGGAACATGAATCATTCAGTGTATCCAAATTGTATCTACTACCCACCTGTTAGTTACTTGATAGCTTTCTTGGTTATCATGTTGTCCATGGTGATCACAGTGCTTGTGTTCAATCAACCATTTTGTATTTAGCAATGGCTTCAAAGTGCCAGAGTAGTGATGAATAGCAGGTACCAAGGAATGAAACATGAAAGGACAGACCAACTCTGGTACTATGTGGTGATGCTGCAGAACACATAGGAAAAACATGGTATAAATAGAGTTTGGAACAATCTTCAGTTTCAAACGTCCACTGGGGATCTTAGAATATATCCTCATGGATAAGGGGTGACTATTACAAACCTTCTAATCTCTGCCATTGAGGGAACATAAGGGGCAATATTGTCTGCACTAGAGTGGGGACATCACCAAGTGCTAGTTCCTGGTGTCTATCTTTTTTTTTTTTTTTTTTTTAGGGCTGAGGACCAAACTTGGGGCCTTGCGCATGCTAGGCAAGTGCTCTGCCACTGTGCTAAATCCTCAACTCCACTGGTGTCTATCTTTGAACACATTTCTTGTCACTGTTTTCTCTTAATAGTTGGAGACTGTGGGCCCACTGATTGCTTTGAGCCTTTGCTGTCACAGAGAACATGTGAGAAACAGTTATGTCATCCTGTTTTCCTATCAATGCTCCCCACATTTGAGGACTAAGTTGGGATCTAAGACGTGTCTATTATATTTGTTTGCATGCAACCACACCATTGACTACCATGCATTCATTTGTAGTAATCAAAGTTTTCTTATTTGGGGGATAATTTGATAGACAACAACCTGAAAAATTCATGGTTAAGATTTGTGTGGTAGCCATCTGATATATTCTCCTTTTCCTCAGTGGGAACAGAATGGAGTAGAATTAGCAGAAAAGGTATGCTTGCATTCAGTCCTCTCTTCAGAAAAGCTACATTTGCTATAGGCCTCTTCTCACCTGGTTTAGTGAAAGCAAGTATGAGTTCCATAGTTTTTGTGTTGTTATCTGCCATGTTTCCCTGTGGGCTACTTTTCTTTCAACAACATCTACATCTCAATGTTCCTAGTGTTAATCTCAAACCTTTTGTTCCTGTTTCTAATTATGATTTGGATATTAGGTATCCCCCAAAAGCTTATGTATGAGATAATGCAGGAAGGCTTAGAGGTGACATGATTGGGTTATGGAGCCTTAACCTAATCAGTGAATTATCCCCTGATAGGGATTAATTGGATGGCAACTGATGGTGTGTATGGTGTGGTTGGAGGAGGTAGGTCATTTGGGGTGTGTCTTTGGCGTGTATGTTTTGTATCTGGTGAGTGGAGTCTTATTCTCTGCTTCCTGATTACAATGCCCTGAGCTGCTTCCCTCTACTGCGCTCTTCAGCCTCACCTTGAGTCCCAAGGAATGGAACCAGCTGTCCATGGACTGAGACCTCTGAAACCAAGAGCCCCTAATAAACTTTTCCTCCTCTAAAATTTTTTTGTTAGGTATTTTAGTCACAGCAGTGAAAAAGCTGATTAAAATACTTCCTTTCTATGCCCTGTCAGGATAATTTTGTTTAAGAACTTTCTATATCTTTACTTACCACTTCCAAGTTTTTTTTAAAGAGAGAGGGAGAGAGAGAGAAAGAGAGAGAGAGAATAAATTTCTATTTAGTTTTTCATATGGCTTTTATTCTTCTGACACTTAGTTGTGTACGTGGTGCTTGGGTTTGAACCTGTATACTAGCACATGCTGAGCAAGTGCCATAACCACTGAGCTGCTGCCCCAGCCCCCAAGCTGTTGACTCTTAAAGAAAACTGCTTCAGTTCTTACATGTCCCCTGAGTTGATATCCTATATTAATCACTACCCTGGAACTCATCCCTGTTGATGTTCCTTTGGCTTCTGAAAATAATAGGCTTTAAGCTAAGCATATTGCCTTCCTTACTACCTCATCTGCTCCTCTTTCTGTTTTATTTTAAGGCAGTGGCTGTCAAACTTTACTGTGCATAAATTCACACTAAGTCTGGGGGAAGGAATTGACATTGCTTACATACACTTCTAGTGATTCTGATGTCTGTGGTCCACATGAAACACTATTCTAGCACCTTAGTGAATATGTCTGTACCTGCTTGTCCACATGAGCTGGAAATCTTATAATAACCCTAGGTGTGTCCTACTACTTACCCCATGTCAAAAGGGCTACTGTATCCTATCATTTCTACCTCTTTTTAATGTACTAAAACAGTCCCTTAGTCTCCATTACTACCTTTGCTTCCTTCATTTCTTCCTTTTCCCCCAGTATATATACAATATACACAGTACAGCAACGTTAAATGAAGTGTACATTACAGGGCAACAGAACAATGGGTAAACTGAGATTTTCTAGCACACTGTAACAAAACACCTTTTGCAACTTCTTCCCTCCCACCTCTCTCAACCCAATGAACAAGTACAGACAGTATACGGTTCAGGTGATTTAAAAATGTCAAACCTAGTACTTCTTATCAGTTTTTAAAAACTATTTACAAAAAGTTTTATTCTACTACTTCTACTTTTAAGTATATCAAGCCTTCTAAACATGTAGAAAGACTAGATATTCCATATAAGAACTTGTCCACTATGCACACAGAACCGGTAAATGAAATTGCACATGTAGCAATGGCTATAATCTGAGGTATCTTCTAACATGACAACCATTTTGTCCTTGAACCTTTCCCTTTCCACTTCCTTCTATTTTCATGCCAGTGGACATGAACGGGCATATGCTTAGAGATGGTTGAACAAATTCAAAACCAGAAATCATTTACAGAGGACAAGCTTTCCTATGAATTTCAACACAAAATACATAAAATGTGCTAATTTTACTAACTACTTGGTCATACACTGGCAACTTCTTTAACATCTAGAGACTAGATGTTGTAAAATTGGAACTCATTTGTCCATTATATACACTATATACATAGCAAAACAAAAAGCACAAAACATACAGAAAACTGATGTCTGAAAATGTTCAAGTATGAACACACTAACATATTACCTTTTGCAATTGCTTCCCTCCCACTCCATCCACATCTCTTCATTTTTTCTTAGGTCATCCCCTTTCTCCTTGTTTTACTCTTGTCTTCTCCAAACCATCTTCTCCCATGACTCTGGGATGACATTTCCAAAAACATAGATATTTTGAGGCTACTTCACTTTTCAAAATCATCAGTGACTCTATTTTAAAGGATAAAGTTAAAATTCTTAGTTAAAGTTCTTCATGATCAGACCTCAACATATTGCATTCAGCACCACTCCTATTCAGTCTCTAATTTCAACTGTATTCCAAGCATGTCAAACCACTTATAAGCCTAAATGTGTTTTAGTCTCTGTATCTTCCATGCTGTTGTAGAGGATGATCCTTTTACTTCAGTTGCTTCTCCTTCTACCTGGTGACATTTTACTTTACCATCCAGTTAAGTAGGCCAAGAATTTCCAACTCAGGAAAGATTCCCATGACCCCTACTGACCAAGTTTTTCTGTAAAACTCTGGGTCTGTGCACATCAGAACATTTATCACTTAGTCTTGTATTATTTATTTTTATTTTTTTTAAATTAGAATGTGAAGTTTATTAAGTCTTGAGTATATCTTCCATGTTTTTCTATGTTTATGCCTAGCATTTAGTAGGCATTCAAAATATGTTTGACAATGAATGGCCAAGTGTTTGAAACAACTTGGTAGGCATTAGTCACATTAAATGCAGAATGAGAGGAGTGTCCTTCTGTCATGGTCCTTTCAATATAGGGGTCTCTTTTGCCTTAGGAATAGAAACTTCTGATCAGTAACATTTTGTTCTCCTAGAATGGGGAGGTATGTGTAAAGGTCAATTTATCACCTAGTTACCTTTCCCAAAGTTCTTTTTATCAGGTCTTAGTTCTTGGAGTCAGCAAAGGAAGCTGCTGAAATCAAAATCAAGCAGAGCCTTCAAGATATTGCAAGATGTGGATGTCAAGTGTAATCTACACCAGGAAACTCCAGGGAAATTCCTCTCAATGTAATATGAGAAGGTATATTTCAAATAAGGAACAAACTTTTTGTCACCAGAACTCACATAGAAACTAGGCTATTGTGAAAACAATTTCTCCTCTGGGTAGGAATGTGGGGGAAAATGATCAACTCAATTACCCACATATTGTTGTAAGCATCTCTTTAGCTATCCTACATCTTATTAAATATGGCCATTCATTCAACATTCAATAGGCATTCACTGAGCAATTATAAAAAGCTCATAATTGTAGAGATGAATAGGATTCTCCCCTGTCATGAAGACACCAGCATGTAAATAAACAACCTAACCTTTAGAAGTCCTTTGCTGTCATTCTCTCAAAATCTCCCCCTGCATCAAAAGAATAGAAGAGAGTTCAGAGTCAATATGAAAGAAACTTCTGTTTCCTGTTGTGAAAGAAAAATTCCCTTAAGGAAAGGTGATGTCTGAAATACGTTGAGAATGTATCCATGCTCTGGGGACACTTCATTTATTTTTAAAAAAGAGCTTTCCAGAGAGCATGTATGTTTGCATGCATACTCTAAAGTGCCTCTAAAAAGGCCAAGTTCACAGACCCAGAAAATTTGTGTGACTTCTGTCCCATCAAGGCCTTAGGTGGAGGATGGCATGGAAGGAGTTGCCTCAGTGCAGATCCAGAATTGGAAGATGCCAAGGAGTGGGTCAGTGTCTTTCAGAATGCAGCCCCAGTAGACAGTTAGGTGGTGAATGGATGGACTTTCATAGGCAATTAATTTAAGTTAATATAGAATTGCATCTGTAATTGGATCCTTCTTTTAGATTTTAAGAGTATGGTATTCCACTAACTTAAAAAAAATTACGCAGAAGAAATTAAAGTACTCTTTTAGAGAATGCAGACTGGTTAATTTAAATAAAGGAGAAGAAAGTGAAACAAGTGGTTATGTTTTTTAGCCTCTGTAGTGACCTCAATGTTGGACAAAGAGTGAAAAATCAAATTTACTTGTGATTTTCCCTAAAGAACAATAATTCTATTACTTTCTCTATATAACAGATTAATGATTAATGTAGCTAATGAGTTGGTGGCAGATTCTCTAAATAGAATCTAGAATATGGTATTACCCATTCAAACATCTGGTGTTTTCAAGATATTTCTGGAGGCAAAGTTGCTGTTTCTTCCTACGCTAAGGAGAAGGACATGTCTAAGTGTTTCCACGTTGCTCTCTCCTGGGAAAGCGGTCTTCTGAGCCACCATAGATGATTGGATGACAGAAGGCAAAACACTTTTGCTTGCCTGGAACAGGACCCAGAGCAATGAACTTTGTTTCCACTTCTCAACATGGAGCCAAGAGAACCTCCATAAGGGAGTAGAAGCTTGATTCTTTTGAACTCAGGAAAACTCACAAAGAGAGATTATTTTGAAAAGAAATTTATTTTTAAAAATTGATTACAAATTTTAATTATCATTCTTGTCAACACCAGAGGCAAGGACTCTGTGGGTTACTTTATGAAAAGTAAGTTAATGAGCTTTATGTTGCTGTGACCAAAATACCTGACAAGAACAACTTAGAGGAGGAAAAACTTATTTTGGCATATGGCTTCAGAACATCAGTCCATGGTTGGCCGACTCCATTGCTCTGGGTCCAAGGTGAGGCAGAACTTCATGGTGGCAGGGTGTGGTGAAGGAGTGCTGCTTCACTCATCATGTCCAGGAAGCAGAGAGAGAAAGGGGAAGGGCCACAGAGAAGAAGAACCCTTTCAGGGTCTGCTCCCAGTGTCCCACTTCTTCCAGCTATACCCCACCTGCCAACATTTACCACTAGTCAGTCCATTCCAACTAAGTTGGACTGATGGGGTTTCAGCTCTCACAATCCAATCATTTTAACTGAGAACATAGCTGCATTGACATAGGAACTCTGGGGGACACCTCATATCCAAACCATAATAATAAGCAATCACCTCATGGTTTCTTCCTAAATAGAGAGGGCAGTAAATATCACTGTTCTTGGGAGGAGTTCCCTCTACCAGCTTGTGTTTAACAGTCAGGGGCCTCTGGTTGTTCAGCCTCTGCCCAGTATCAGGGAAACTAATCTCCTCCTAATCTCAGGTCACTGAAGCCTGGGAAGCACCTAGAAATCAGGATCAGCTTCCAGATGAATTGTTTATGAAATTGAATCCACTCAATTTCATCAAGTTTTAGCAATTTGGATTATAATATGCTGCTAAACTGCCACAGGAAGCAAATGTGATATTATTAATTTGTTATTGTTCTAGAGATGATGGTATTATCACACATCTATTTACTGCAGATTACATAATACATCCACAAGGAAGTCAGAGAGAGGGAAAGCGCAAGATTTCTCTTGCTGCTTTTTATTATGCTAAACTAAAAGGGATTTGAAGATGCTATGATAGCAGAACAGTCTGGTTGTCCATTCATTCTTTTAACATGAAACAAGAAGAATTTGAAAGAAAAGCATGAAATCCTTAAAGTGAGTGCATATATCATATGCTACACCCATCAGAATAGTTTCAATGTGATATTTCCTCTAGGAGATCACTACCATTATGCTGCTGAATATTAGTCTGATTTGAGGATAGAGCTTAAGGATCCTATCCCAAAAGAAAAAATTACCCCATTTGTGGTGGATTCTTGAGTGTTTCTGTGTTATGAGAGCTCTTGTTGGACCTTATTGATCTGTGTTTTACTCAGGGTGGCGGGGGGGATTCTACTTGCCAACCTGGCCATCACTTAATTTCTCTGGGCTCTACTTCCCCTATCTGTAAAAAGAAAGAAGGTTGAATTGGATGATATTTTTAGAATCTTCTTCATCCAAAAGTACCTTTGTATTAAGAATGTTATTTACTCTCTCTCTCTCTCTCTCTCTCTCTCTCTTTCTGTGTGTGTGTGTTTGTTGGGTCATTGAACCAGGGCTTTGTGCATGCGAGGCAAATGCTCTACTGCTGAACCACAAATCTAATCCCCATATATCAATTTTTTTTAAGAGAGAAGGACAGTGAGAGAGAGAGAGATAGAATCAAGTTTTATTGATTTTTTTCACATGGCTTTCATTGTTCTGACACTTAGTTGTGTACATGGGTTGCTGGGGTTTGAACCCATGTACTTGAGCATGCCAGGCAAGCGCCGTAACCACTGAGCCACCTCTCAGATATATGCCCCCCATATATCAATTTTTAATGCTGATTCATTTGCTATCATTCATTTGTTCAATAGATTTTATATAGACTACATACTTACGTGTCAAAAACTATGCTAGATAAAGGGATATGCTGATAACAGTGAATAGCAAAGTCTTGCTCCCAAGGAGCTCAACATATAGTGTGTGTATGGAGAGTGGGAGTTATAATCAATACAGGTAAATAAATAGCAAGCATAATACAATGTACTGCCTGATAATCTATGGAATATACAGGGTGGTTTGGGAACTCAAAAAAAGGAATTCCTCACTTCATCTTAGGGAGTGGGTTTGAAAAAGACGGCTTCCAGAGGAAATATTATTAAGCTGAGCCCTGAAAGATCTGCTGAGCAAGAGGATGAGGGGTTAGAGCTGCAGAGTGTGTTATATGCAGAGGAAAGAATTTATACAAGGTGGGAGAGAAAGAAAGAGAATAAGAGGGGAAGGGCAGAGGATGAATAAAGTGCTTGTGGGACAGGAAGGAATTCAGCATGAAAGCTATGGCATAGAGAAAGAGGAGGACATAGCAGCAGCCTGCTGGAAGTAGGGTGAGGGCAAGGCCATGAAGTGCATTGTACTTTCAACCAGGGAGTTTGGATCTTATTTTGAAGACTAGCAGAGAAACAGGAGCTTTTGAAGTGATCAGTGTTTTGTTTCAGAGGTCTCTGGCTTCAGTGTGTAGAAGGTGCTATGGGGGAGGTGGAGGGGGCTTGTCTGGGGAATGGCTGGGCTGGAGGGTGAAGCCAGTGAAGATGCTTCCACTTCTTGACAGGGCCACCACCTGTGTAATTGTAGGAGTTTTCCAGGCTGGTGGATATGGATCTTGAGTCTGTTGAGCTAGGAGTAATGAGAGGGTAGCAGATGCTGTCCTCTGTACTTAGGTCCCCTCTGTGAGTACCTCAGCAGGCCAGAGAGGAGCTGCTCAATGCCTCTTCTAATCTGGAAGATAGCTGAGGGGTGTCTCCTTTCCAGACTGGGACTGCCATTTGTAGCCTCACCAGGAGTGGAGAAAGAGGAGCCAACTCCCTTGCAGCCTGATGGGAAGGAGCTGAGGCTCCACAGGATACCATCAGTTGGGATTTGCTCACTGCTCAACTGAGTTGTCCAAATGGGTCCATATGTCCCACAGATCTTGTCTCTTTGGATGATCTTGTCCCTTGCAGCTTTTTTTTTTTTTTTTGGCTGTTGCCTCATAAGATACTTTCTAAAGAAAGTGTTAAGAGAAGTCATCCCAGTCCTTCTTGCAAAGGGCTGCAGAGAAAGATCTGACCCTCCAAAGAGAAATATCCTTGGTAGTTTGTTTCAGGGCCCTTCTGAACCCATGTGGATGGAAGAAGTACACATGTATAGAAATGCAAACATTTGGCAGCTGTACCTATCCATTCACATTCAGCAGAAAGTCCAGTAGAGATGGAGTAGAGGGACAAAGATTGCTAGTCTCTATCCCGAAAAATCAGTGCTTGTATCTCTTCTATGCTTGCTTTACTTCTGGGCCCAAAGCATATTCACCAGGTGTCAGTCCTAAAAAAGCCTGTTTCAGGTTCTGTGGGAGGCCCATGCTTTCATGGGGTGAGGTGGGGGTCTCTGAATGTGTTATCTTGGGTGGAATTTAGTCTGTCATCACTACATTTAACTTTATGTGTAACTCTCTCAGTAGATGATAATTCCTTGGGAAAAATAAATGCAACTATCCACTCTATTTTTTTCTATAAGCACGGGTAGTGTCTTCTACCTAGTAGGTTCCTAGTAAGTGCCTCTCTGAATAAAATGGAGTAAGTACTTAGTTAGGTCTGCTCACTTAACCTTTAAGAGTTGAATAGAGAGGGCCTAATCAGGGTCTGCTGCCACCATTCATGTCATTTAAATCATTGGATTCTCACCTTTGTCATTTTCTGTGATAGAGGAGATCCTGGATGGAGAACAAGTTCTAGGGTGCTCCATAGTCATTGGAAGGTCTATGGAAAAGTACAGTGTCATGAATTCTCAATGGCTTTGGAAGCAATTTACTGATTATTAATAATCGTATCACAATAATATACTGAGTGGTCCCCACATGCCAGGCCTCAGTGCCAGACACTATTCTCAAGGCTTTGCTTCTCTTATATTTGTTAGTCATCACTACAACCTGTGAAACTAGTACTGCTGCTTTTCAGATGAGGATACCCTGGAGATTATGCCCTTTGTTCAATATTAAATAGTCATGCTGGAGTCAGATCTCAGACTTGGAACTGTCTGACTCCACAGCTCTTGCCCTTTTCATTACATAACTTCACTGGACATTTAATGGGATTGGGTCCTAGCATGTGGCTCATGGTCCCTGAAAGCTTCACTGAGTCTGGAGGAGAAATGATAGACATGTGTGTAAAAGGGTTTTGTGTTCTTGGAGTTAGCATTGCTACCACACACAACAAACTCCCCCTCCAGTTCCTGGGATCAGAACAGATGCCTCCCAGAACTTCTAAGTACATCCAGGTATGATCCAGAAGGAGAAGGAAAAAGGATATAATTCTGGAAGAGGGCCATTTCTGGGCAGGGCAATGGGAAGCAATAGTGTGTATGTGTGTGTTTGTGTGGGATGATTGACTGTACATCTCTAAGGCCTCTCTCTGGGTGATTAATGTGGAGATGTGAACAGCAACCTTGAGATTTTAATGAGCTTTGTTTATACACTGAGTAAGATGACCTGAGCAGGTGGTAACTCTTCCTTACTGAATAGACATGCCTGAGCTATTGCCACTAGGAAAAGTTCAACCTTGGTCATCTACACATTATGGAGCAGAGAGGCTGTCTCCCTGATGGTTTACCCAGATTTGGGGGCAGGAAGGGAGAAACAGCAGGGAAGGAGGTGGTTGAGAAGCCAGAAAGTCTAGAAACAGGAATAAAGCAATAAAAAAGTCACAGATTATTTGTATTGTTGGAATATTATATGTTATAGCTTCCGATTCTTTATAATAGGTACACTTATTTCTTGCTCTTGGGGTCTTGGGTGCATACAAAAGACAATGTTCTCAAAAATATCTGAAGTTTGGCAGAGTAATAGGAACCCAAGATGTTATTACTATAATGTAGCAATTTTTGCTCTGTCAAAAGCTTGATATTTTACTGTGAACACAGTCAAGAAGTTAAGACGTAATTTTACAAAGATCCTGAAGTTTCATTGGAAAAGTAAAAGATGCTCTTCAATGATTCACAATTCCAGTGAAAGCTGCCCTTCCTCCACTAGCAAAGTTCCTGGTAGACTATGTTTTGGAAGATGAGAGTAGAATTCTAGAATGCAGCATGTAGCTTTGATTTATGTTTCAATTATTTTTTCCTTAGTGGAAGAGAGAGGAAATTTTTGTTTTAAAAGGATCCAGAAAGCAATACTCCAATCTAATTAAAGATGTTTTCCTGGTGATATTAGGCATAATTTCTTAGAAATCTTTGTCACTGGCAGCAAAGATGGTTGGGAATCTTTGGTTAGGGGCAATCTATCAACAGTTTTGGAGTTGAGTGTTTCTGTCTGCATAGCAGGCGTGCAGTAATCTGTGTCACCTGGCAGGCTGAATCCATCCAGTGAGACTGTGCGTGCTCATGTTCAGGTACAGCTCTTATGTGATCATGGCTGTTATGACAGGGAGAAAACTGAGATATATTGTGATCATGCAGCAGAACAAATGGCTACAGCTCTCCCTGGCTTCACCCTTATTCCTCTCAACACAACAAGGACTGTAAGAATTGATCTGTTTACAGAGACAACTTAAGAGTATAATGACCCATTCCTGGCTCACCGCATACCCTGGACTCATTAAACCTGCTTCAGTCCTCCTTCTTTGTTAAAAAAGCTCCCAATGGCACTGTTGACTGAAGCAACCCAAACTTGTGGCCTGGCTCATGAGAATCTTTATTATTTGTTTAGCATCAACACAACTCATTTTTCTGAATACTGCTCAAGACTTAATGTTACAAAATAAATAAACTTGAAACAAATATTTTGAATGAATTTTGGTAGCATTTTTCAAATGACATCTCTCATTTTGAATTCTTTTTTAGATTGAACAAAACCCACAGTTTGAATGACTGTAGTTACAGCAGACAGGGCTTATTGGGATCAATTTTTATTGTCAAATGTCCATCTGTGGTCTGGGTCTGAACTCTTTAATTTGTCCTCCTTTCTGTAGGGCCTAGTAATCAGTGGACTTCAGATATAAGCTCTAAGGAGATAAAGCTACACCCTTAAGATGCAAAATGTCTTGATTTGAAGTTTTATTCAAATATCAGTATAGGTATTTCTTTACCATTCCCCCTCAAGCATTGAAATGATCTTATTTTTAAAGAGAGATGGAGAGAGTGAGAAAGAAAGAGAGAATCAACTTTTTTTTTTAAATTTATGTTTTCATCTGGCCTTTGTTTCTCTGATACTTAGTTATGGATATGGTGCTAGAATTTGAATCATGGTCAACATAGTTCTAGAGACCCTGGCTTGAGCAATCAGGCAAGAAGAGGACATCAAAGGGATAAGAATAGGAAGGGAAGAAGTCAAACTGTCTCTTTTTGCTGATAACATGATTCTACATCTGGAAAATCCAAAAAGCTCAACCGGAAAGTTACTTGAGCTTATAAACAGATTTGGCAAACCAGTAGGCTACAAGATCAACACCCATAAATCAATAGCTTTCCTATACACTAACAATAATAGGGTAGAAGAAAAAATGAGGAAATTGGTCCCATTCACAATATCCTCAAAAAGAATAAAATACTTGGGAATTAATCTAACTAGAGAAGTAAAAGACTACAAACACTGAAAACAGAACTTGAAGAAGATCTCAGAAGATAGAAAGACATTCCATGCTCTTGGAAAGACAGAATTAATATAATTAAAATGATCATTTTACCAAAAGCACTATACAGATTCAATGCAATCCACATTAGGATACCAATGTCATTATTTATAGATATAGAAAAAGCAATTGTCAAATTCATTTGGAACAACATGAAACCCAGAATAGGCAAAACAATACTAAACAAGAAAGATGAAACGGGGGGTTTTGCAATACCAGATCTAAAATTATATTATAGAGATGTAGTATTAAAAACAGCATGGTACTGGTATCAAAATAGGAATGAAGACCAATGGAATAGACTAGAAGACTCTGAAACAAACCACAAATCTTTAAACATCTGACCTTTGACAAAGGAGGTCAAAATATAACATGGAGAGACAGCCTATTCAACAAATGGTGCCAGACAAACCGGACAGCCACTTTCAGAAATTTGAAATTAGATCCTTATCTCTCACCAAGCACAAAAATTATATCTAAATGGATATAAGAATCAGAAATTAAACCAGCTACCATACAACTGCCAAAAGAAAAATTAGTACCAACACTCCAGCATATGGGAGTTGGCAACGACTTCCTCAACAAGGATCCTAAAATGAAAGAATTATAGTCTAAAATTAATGAGTGGGATGCCATTAAACTAAAAAGTTTCTGTACAGCCAAGGAAATAGTCAAAACAGTCAAGAGACAACCTACAGAATGGGAGAGAATCATGGCCTGTGATCTCTCTGACAGGGGACTAATATCCAAAATTTATATAGAACTCTAAAAACTCAATAACAAAAACACAAACAATCTAATCAATAAATGGGCCAGAGAGCTAAACAGAAACTTCTCAACAGAGGACATTGAGGAAGCCAATGAATAAATGAGAAAATGTTCTAAATCACTAGCAATCAGATAAATGCAAATCAATACTACCTTAAGATTTCACCTCGCTCCAATCAGACTGACAAAGATGAAGGTTAAACAATAACAAATGCTGGAGGGGTTGTGGGGAGATAGGAACACTAACACACTGTTGGAGGAATTGCAAACTGGGGCAGCTGCTCTGGAAAACAGTGTGGAGACTCCTCAAAAAATTAGGGTTGGATCCACCATATGACCTAGCTATCCCCTCTTCTGGATATTTTCCTAGAGGAGTTAGAATCAGTACACTATAGCAACACAGAAAAATCAATGTTCATAGTGGCTCAATTTACAATAGCTAAATTATGAAATCAACTCAGATGTCCCTCACTGGATGAAAGGATCCAAAAACTCTGGTATGTATGTATGTATGTATGTATGCATATATACATGTACATACATGTTTTCCCTATTTGTGGAGGCTGGAACTAAACACAATCTTGGGGGAAAGGTAGTCAAACTCATGTATTGTACCCACTAAAAGCATACCAACACATAATCTAGGGAACCATAGACATGTTGGTTGGGGAGGTAGGAAGTGAGAGGAGGGGGGTGGGAGAGGATGGAAGACAAGGAGAGATATAGGGAGACAATGCACAATGTAGCCTATGTGTCAACCCCCTGAGAACTCAGATGACACTTATACCATTATTTAATTCTGGAAAATTACAATCATACATATATATGTATATATCTGCTTATATGTAAATGTTTATATATGTACATATATACATTTATATCTCTTATTGGGGTGTAATATAGAAGAATCAAGAGACAGAGGAGTGGGCAGTGTTGGGGAAACTATGATTTAAGACTAAATGTGTGTCATATTGTCACTTCATAAGCATTAAAGATTCTTTGACAATTCAACTCCTTAATAAAAAATAAAAAAAATAAAAAAATGAAAAGTGAATTATAAGAAAAATGCAATATGTCAATATTTATGAGATACAGTTGCCAGATACTGCATAAGATATTTGAATAAGCTATACTGCATGCCTTTACAAGAATATAAATGTTTAATCCTATTGTCAATTATATCTAAAAATAACAAGAGGTGATAGGAAGTGAGTAGAAGGGGAAATGTTGGAACTGAGTGAAAAAATGGTAGACTGTAAGCATTTATAAGTATATCACTATATATATACTATAGTCATGTACATAAAAATGTTCTTCATAGGTATAAGAATTATGTCACTGTACTTGGATACTTTAGGAAAAGTATAGCACTAAGAAAGAGAGACAAAGGAATGGGGAACAGGAGGAGGGAGGTAGGGAGTGCTGGAGGTGTTATTGACCAAATCGTATTGCTGTATTGTGTGCATCTATGAATTTGTGCCAACAAATCCTATCATTATGTACAACTTTAATGCACCAATAAAAAATAAGAAAAAAAAACTATTGGAAATTCTAAAGAGAAAAATAAACTAAGGATTCTATAGAAACCCATAAACTTCAAAGTTCTGATTTGAGCAGACACAGATAAACTGAACTTGAGTAAACTGTCTTTTAATATTTTTTGCTTTTGAGACCAAGGAAACAAATTTTGTAGGAAATATGATAGTTAAGTATTTCTAGTAATAGCCAAAGCAGGTAGTGCAAAGACTTGGAACTGAAAAGGAAATGAAAACAAACAGAGAGGAAAAGACTCCTTTCTACAGTTCAAGAAGCCTTTGAATCTGATGTTTTTGTTCGCCTGATTCAGAAGTTGGTGGGGATTTTTTGCCAACCCGTTTGTTGTTAGGAGATAAAGAATCAAAGCTCTGCCCATGGCTACTCTCCTTAAAACTGAACCTTACTGGAAATTTTTATGTGTTAGCTGCCTCTATAGTGTGTTTGGGATGGAAATTGTTAAAAAGAAAAATATAACAAGAGTCTATAAGCCAAGGCTGCACTGGAAATTGTTCAGCCATCCTGCAGAGGCTGCACAAAAGAGATGTTTAAAGCAAGACTTCATTTTGAAAGAAAATCCTTAAGCAAACATGTTTTAAAAATTCTTTAGAAAGTCTTTGTTTGGTGCATGAAAGTGAAATGACCAGAGGGAAGACAATGGTAGAGCCAATCAAAGTCTCAACTTCAGGGCAGTTACTTGTTTTCTGTTCTTTACTGTCTTCTTTGGATCAGCCACCACTCATTACTTCAGTGATCAAGGAGGGAGAACAAGGAAACTTGGAAGAAAACAACTTGAAGATCTTATCAATGAATTGTATTTAAATAGCACCCGGGTGGGTGGCAAAGAAACAAGGAAATAACACAATCAATCAGGAACCTGCTGTAGTATATACGGAAGCTCTCTTAATGCTTATCACTCAAGGCAAAAGAGTCAGGATTACTGCAAATTTTGCCCTCCCATTCACCCTCTTTGTTTGGTATAAGTATGTATTTGAAGAGATTAATTTAAAAGCAAACAAACAAAACCCCCCAAACCAGTGCTAGCGGAAAATAAAACCAAAATCTTTCAGAGCCAGAGCCCAAAGCATCTTGCCGTATGCTTTCCTAACATGACTTACTATGCTGTGTGTTTGTCAGCATATTGTTTTGCTAATTGGTATCAGATTTTCTGCATGCTAATCAGTAAGTAATGCAGATATTGATGTTAATTAGTGTTTTGTTAAAAAAAAAACCTTTCCCATGTGAGGCATTCCTTGGAATGTACATTTATAGATATTGAATTAGCCCCCACTTTGGACTACCTCTTTTAATATTAACCAAGCAATTTATTGTAGTATAACACTTTTCATAATATAGGTATTTCTACAAAGGAATTAACACCAGGACTGTAGAAAAGTCAATTGTCCTGTAAATACTTTCCATGCATGTTAAATAGTTGTCTGCAAGTTGCATTTTTTTAGTCTTTGAGAGTAGGTATCAGGGGTGATCTCACTGTGTCTCATTTCAGCGAGAACTCAGGGGAAAGGAATGGACAACTGCACCATATGTCCACATTGTGATTCCATCTTGGGCCTCTGGTGTCCTCAGATCCTACTGATTGGGAACTGGTTCTGGAATAGGATCTAGAGAACTTGGATTCCAGATACTGGCATTTTGATCTTGGACAAGACTCTTATTCTCTTTTTTAAAAAATATTTTTTATTAAGGAATTGAGTTATTGTACAATCATAAGCACATTTAAAGTAACAAAATGATGTGCATATACTCTTAAACCAGAATTACCCCCTAGATCCTTTCCTATTCTCCCTCCTTCTCCCCTCCCCCACCTACCCTATACTCCCAAACCTTGGTTTCCATTTTTGAAGTAAGAAGATTGGATCAGATAAACTCTCATAGCCCTTCTAGCAATCAAATTCTATTATTCTGTTATTTATATGCTGTAGCCTCAGAACTGGCCTGCCATTCTAAATGCAGGTTATATCTGATCACATAAATTAAAATGTGAAATAGGTAAAGCATACAGGACAGGCTCATTATGCTAACCTTTATTTTTGTTAGTAAAAACTTTTTAGGCACATACACATTATACAGATACATAAATACATATATACATATATTAAAGGAATATTATTTTTATCAATAATTGAACTGAAACTTACAGGTAAATTTTCATTCTGTTAGTCCAATTGTCTGTGATCTTTTATAAATTTCACTCATGTGCAAAATAAGTAGCCTACCAAAGCCAATTGTTATGAATCTCTTAATTAACAAGTAGTTATTGTGCATCTAATAGGTGTTCACACAGTTCTAGGAACTTTATGATAATTGAGGAAATTTAAAACTTAGTCTAATTAAGAACAAACCAGTGCCATATACTTTGGCATTAATTGTGTGCATAATAGAGATTGAAGAAGGAAGAAAAAAAATAGATAATGGCTTTAGTTGGAGAAGTCTGCTCTGGCTTCAGGCCCACTCCTAGACCACGAAAGAATGAGAAGCCCTGGGCTTCAGACTTCCCCAAACCCCATAGCTTATGGCTTCAGGACTGTCCCAGAATGAGGACAGCCTCTGCAGCCCTAGTCATCAGGTCAGCACCATGGACCTCCACATGGATCCCTATAGATGGAGATACCAGACTCACCTAGCACCAGGCCATTTCCAAGCTCCAGGCCTGCCTGTTATGATCTGGATCTTAAATGTTCTCTAAAGGCCATGCTGGGTCACCAAACATTGGTGCTCTTGAAGTTGGTGGAACCTTTAAAAGATAGAACCTGGTTGAAGGAAGTTAGGACGCTGGGGACATGGTCTTGATGGTGGTCTTGAGTCCCTCAACCTTTCGTCCCTCTCTTTCCTCCCAGGACACCATGGTGTGATCGGCTTTGCTCTGCTTCCACCACAGGCCCAAAAGCACTAGGGTCAGCCAACTATGGCCTGAAAACTCTGAAACCATGAGCCAAAATAAATATTTCTTCTTATGTTGTTTTTCTCAATTATTTTGAGATTGCAATGGAAAGCTGCCTCATACTGCCTCAGATTCTAGACCAGCCCAGAGCTAGGTCAGCCCACAAAGCCCTAGTCTACAGGCCTGCCCCAGCATTAGGTTGGTATATTTAGCTGTAGACATTAGGACAGCACCCACATGCAATTGCTCTAGGCCTACACTAGCTGGTATCTATAGCCTTACCTTCTAGGTCAATCCCATAACTCCATACTCCAACAATCCCAGGGCATAAGCCCTTTCCAGTAGGTCCCATTCTGAGTTGGCCCACACCAACCCTGTTTCCAAGACTACTCCTTATGGACCCAAGTTCCAGGATGACCCCCATTCAGAGTCCTACCGTTTAGGACACACACCAGCCTTCAGATCAACCTGCATGGACCTAACTCCAGGCTGATCCCCATAGCCCAGGCTCTAGGCAAGCCCCTGTGGTTTTAGGCACCAGGCCAGAACCTGCAATCCAAGGCTCCTGTGGACCCAGACTCCTTACCCCTCCCTGTAGCAGCTCATCCTCAGGATCTAGGACAATCACATCTTGTGGCCTCAGGTTTCAGTGGACTACAGGCCTAGACCCACCCCATTAGGCCCTGGTTCTAGGCTAGCCACTTTGACTGGGTGTCATTAAATGACTTAAGAATAAGGTAGCAGTATACTAACACCCAGTGAGGGCAGGTGGGATGTAGAACGGATTTTTTTTTCCTTCCCTCCATAGTTCAATAAGATCAAGCAGCTTGACTTACTTGGGGAACATAAAATACATATCCATACACCAATGTCTAATACCTAAATGTCCCATTCAGACCTATTAGATTAAAGCAGTTGTGTATTCATTTTTTATTGTTGCTGTAACAATTGCCACAAACTTAATGACTTCAAACAACAAATATTCATTCTTTTACGGTTGTGAAGTTCAGAAAGGTTCAGGGGAGTATCTGTTTCCCTGCTCTTTTCATCATTTAAAGGCTCCCCACATTCCTTGGCTCAGAGCCCCTTCCTCATATCACTCCATCCTCTTTCTTTGGTTATAACATCCTCTATTGCTGACTCTAATTCTCCTGCCTCTCTCTGACAAAAGCTCTTGTGATCACACAGGGTCCACCTGGACATCTAGATAATCTCCACATCTTAAGATCCTTGGTGATATCACATCACAAAATCCCTTTACCAAAGTGAAATATTCACAGATTTTTGTTATTTTGGTGATTAGGATATGGATGTCTTTGGGACAATTACTTAAGCTACCACAAGTGGTATTTGATTTTTGGCTGAACATTAGAGTTATTTGGGGAGATAAAAAATTCTGATGTCCAGGCTGCCTTCCAGAATAATTAAATGGGAATACCTAGACTGGGACCCAAGTAGTCTCACATCAAACATTCTTCAGATGATTCCACAGTATAGTTAAGATTAAAGAGCACTGCATTAGAAGTTTCAGGATGGGATCCAAGTATGTAAGTTTAAAAATTTCTCCAGAATTGCAATCTAAGAGCACACCAGATTTGGAATTTCTACTTTTAAAACTAACAGTATTTATTAATTCATATTCTGTTTATATGTGTTTTTCTTAACCTAGAGTGACTGAGAGTTCATAGTTCTCTTGGGTACAGGGTTATCTTTTGTCTGAAATCACAGGACAAGTGTGTTAAACATTTCTTTAATGTGTGAATAAACACTTCTAGAAAATTGCTCTTATTCATGCAAGTCTTCTTTCTTCTCAGCACTATCTACTAATACTGCAGTCCAGGTAATTTCCTTGGAGCCTAAAGGCATCAGGAATAGGCACAGGGAGGGATAAGTCATGTCCATGGGGGAGGAAAACTGTCCCATTGCTCACCTCACTTACCTGATGGATAAAATATTTCCTTCATGAGTTCCCCCTCTGTTTGTGTTTCACTTCACTCTCTGCTTTCTCCTCATGCATCCAATAAGAAATGCAGTGTATTCCATTCAGAATGAAAATATTCTATATTTCCAGATAATTAGAGTGTTAAAAGTTAAAGAAGATAGCTCACATCCTCAGGAAGGGGTGCAAGGTCATCTGTGTCAACTTTTCCTTCTTTTTTTTTTAAAGAGAGAGAGAGAGAGGAGAGAGAGAGAAAGAAAGAAAGAATTCTGTTTCTTCATGTGGCATTCATTGCTCTAAGACTTTGCTGTGTACGTGGTGCTGGGATTTGAACTCCTGTACTTGTGCATGCCAGACAAGCACCATAACCACTAAATACCACTCCAGCCCTTGACTTTTCCTTTTTAACCTGGGCAGCTATAATTTTTTTGTATTTTTTCAGCCTTACTGAATTATAATTGACAAATGAAATTATATACCTAAGGTGTATACTGTGAGATGATTACCCATAATCAAGTAATCTATTATAAGTACCTCTTATTTAGGTACAGTAAGAACACTTAAGATCTAATCTTTTTGCAAATTTAAAATATACAATACTTAATTAACTGTAGTTAATATCTTGTGTGTTAGAGCCCAGGATTTATCTTATAACTCTAAGTGTGGACCCTTTGACCAACAACTCCCAATCCCAAACCCCAGGCAGCCACCATATTACTCTTTGTTTCTATGAGTTCAACATTTTGAGATACCAAATATGAATGAGAGCACACCGTATTTATTTTTCTGTATCTAATTTAATTCATTTAACATAATGTCCTCCAGGTTTACCAATATTGTCACCAATGACAGCATTGTCTTCCTTTTTTGACTGAATTACATGAATAATATTCTGCAGCTGTGTGTGCGCGCGCACGAGTGTGTGTAATATATTTTCTTTGTCTATCTTTCCCTCAATGGACACTTAGATTGTTTTCATATCTTGTTGATTGTGCCTGTAATGAACATGAGAATATAGACATCTCTTTAATTGTTTCATTTCCATTGGGTATATACCTAGAAGTGGTTTGCTGAATCATAAGTTATTTCTATTTTAAATTTTTTGAGCAATCTTCCATCATGGTTGTACTAATTTTCATTCATACCAATCAACAACTACTTCTTTTTTTTTTCTTATCTGGATTTAACTCATGTTACTAGACCAACTTTCTCATTGTCCAGGGTCTAGTCCCCACCTCCACAGATGAGTGGAGACAATCGACCCTTAGATCTCTGGGTTAAGCTGATTTTACTCATCATGATCTCTTCCATAACCATCCATTTACCCTCGAAGGCTGCAATATCATTGTTTCTAATTGCTGTGTAATATT
>PVKS010018954.1:0-17409 GCA_004027875.1 Aplodontia rufa
AATTCCTTGATCCATTTAGATTTGATTTTTGTACAAGGTGAGAGATAAGGATCTAATTTTAATTTTCTGTAAGTGGCTGTCCAGTTTGTCCAGCACCATTTGTAGAATAAGTTGTCTCTCCTCCATGTTATATTTTGACCCCCTTTGTCAAAGCTCAGATGTTTAAAGATTTGTGGGTTTCTTTCAGAGTCTTCTATTCTATTTCATTGGTCGTCATTCCTATTTTGATGCCAGTACCATGCTGTTTTTAATACTACAGTCCGATAGTATAGTTTTAGATCTGGTATTGGAAATCCACCTGTTTCGTCTTTCTTGCTTAGTAATGTTTTGACTATTCTGGGGTTTTTTTGTTCCAAATGAATTTGAGAATTGTTTTTTCTATATCTATAAAAAATGACTTTGGTATTTTAATGGAGATAGCATTGAATCTATATAGTGCTTTTGTCAGAATGGCCATTTTAATTATATTAATTCTGCCTAACCAGGAGCATCTTTCCATCTTCTCAGGTCTTCTTGGGTTTCTTTCTTCAATGTTCGATAATTTTCATTGTAGAGATCTTTAACTTCCCTTGTTAGATTAATTCCCAGGTATCTTTTTTTTTTTTAAGAGGAAGAGAGGGGGAGAGAGAGAAATAAAGAAACAATATTATTTAGTTTTTCATGTGACTTTTGTTGCTCTGAGACTTTGTTGCGTATGTAGTGTTTGGGTTTGAACTTGCATACTTGTGCATGCTGGGCAAGCACTGTAACTGCTGAGCCACCACTCCAGCTCCTGTATCTTATTCTTTTTGAGGATACTGTGAATGGGATTGATTTCCTGATTTCTTCTTCTACCCTAATATTGTTAGTGTATAGGAAAGCTATTGATTTATGGGTGTTGTTCGTATAGCCTGCCACTTTGCTAAATCTGTTTATAAGCTCAGGCAGTTTTCTGGTGGAGTTTTTTGGATCTTCCAGATATAAGATCATGTCATCAGTAAACAGGGATAGTTTGACTTCCTCTCTTCCTATTCTTATCTTTTTGATTTCTTTCTCTTGCTTGATTGCTCCAGCTAGGGTCTCAAGAACTATATTGAATAAAAGTGGTGAGAATAGACAGCCTTGTCTTGCTTCTGAGTTTAATGAGAATGCTTTCAGCTTTTCTCCATTTAGTATCATGCTAGGTGAGGGTTTGTCATATATGACCTTTACGTAGTTAAGTACATTTGATCTCTATCTTCTCTAGTTTTGAGCATAAGTGGTTGCTGAATTTTATCAAAGGCCTTTTCTGCATCAATTGAGATGGTCATATGGTTTTTGTCCTTAATTCTGTTTAAGTGATGAATTACATTTATTGATTTGCATGTGTTGAACCACTCTTGCATACCTGGAATGAAGTCCACTTGATCGTGGTGAATTACCTTCTTGATGTGTTTTTGAATAAGTTTGCTAGAACCTTATTAAGGATTTTTGCATCAATGTTCATAAGGGATATTGATCTATAGTTGTCTTTTCTTGATGTATCTTTGTTGGGTTTTGGTATCAGAGTTATGGTTGCCTCATAAAAAGTGTTTGGGAGAGTTCCTTCCTTTTCAGTTTCTTGGAATAGCTTAATAAGGAAAGGTGTTAGTTCCTCCTCATAGGTGGTGTAAAACTCAGCAGAGAAACCATCAGGTCCTGGGCTTTTCTTCTTTGGTAGGCTTTTAATTGCTGTATGGATTTCAGTGCCTGTTATTGGGCTATTTAGGATTTCAATATCATTCTGCATCAATAGGGATGTTGTATATGTCTAGAAATTTGTCCATGTCTTCCACATTATCTAATTTACAGGAGTATAGTTTTTCAAAATATGTTCTTATAATTTGTTGGATTTCCTTGGGGTCAGTGGTGATCGCTCCCTTTTCATTGGTGATTTTGTTTATTTGCTTCATTTCCCTCCTTCCTTTAGTGAGATCGGCTAGAAGAGGTCTATCAATTTTATTTATTTTTTCGAAGTACCAGTTCTTTATTTTGTCAATTCTTTTATTGTTTTTTTGTTGTTGTTGTTGTTGTTGTTCTCAGTTTCGTTGATTCCAGCTCTGATCTTGATTATTTCCTGTCTTTTGTGGCTTTGGGATTAGATTGTTCTTCCTTTTGTAGGTTTTTGAGGTGGAGCGTAAGCTCATTTACTTGGGACTCTCTCCTCATTTTTAACGTGGGCATTCAGTGCTATAAAGTTTTCCCTTAGAAATGCTTTCACGCTGTCCCAGAGGTTTTGATATGTTGTATCTTCATTCTCATTCTCTTCCAAGAATTTCATGATTTCTGCTCTCATGTCTTCTTGGATCCATTCTTCATTTAATAGAGTATTATTCAATCTCCATGTATTTGTGGGTTTTCTGCTATGATTTTTGCTGTTAATTGCTAGGGTCATGGCATCATGGTCTGATAGGAAACATGGAATAATATATAATTCTAATATTTGTTGAAATTTCCTTTGTGAACTAGAATATGATCTATTTTGGAGAAGGATCCATGTGCTGCTGAGAAGAAGGTGTATTCAGCTAGTTTGGGGTGGAATATTCTATAGATGTCTGTTAAGTCCATTTGATTTATGGAGTTGACTAGGTTGGAGATTTCTTTGTTGTTTTTTAGCTTTGATGATCTGACTATTAGTGAGAGAGGAGTGTTGAAGTCTCCCAGTATTATTGTGTTGAGGTCCACAAATGGTTTTATATCATGGAGTAATTTATTCACATAGTTGAGAGCACTGTGTTTTGAAGAGTATATATTTACTATGGTTATATCTTCCTGTTGTATTGTTCCCTTTACTAATATGTAGTGGCCTTCTTTAATCTCTTCTGAGTAGTTTATTTTTGAAATTTACTTTATCAGATATAAGTATTGCAACACCAGTTTGCTTTCTTGGGCTGTTCGCGTGGTAGATTTTTTTCCCAACCTTTCACCCTCAATCTGTGGCTGTCATTGGCTGTAAGATGGGTCTCTTATAAGCAGCATGTTGTTGGATTTTATTTATTGATCCAATCTGCTAATCTGTGTCTTTTGAGTGGTACATTGAGACCATTCACATTCAGTGTTAGAATACAAGTGTGGTTGTGGTTCATAGTCATTGTGTTTTATTAGTAAGCTCTTGGTTGGCTGTTGACAGCAGGTACGTTTGTTGAATTTCCTATGTTTGTGGGTTTTGAGTAGTATTTGCTGCTTCTTCTAGAGTTTAAGATTCTTTGTAAAGTTGGTTTTCTGTTCACGAATGCTGTCAGTTTGATCTTGTCATGAAAAGTTCTTATTTCCCCCTCAAATTTAAAGCTGAGTTTTGCTGGGAATACTATTCTTGGCTGCATGTTGTGTTCATTCAGGCATTGAAAGATCTCCCTCCAAGATCTTTTGACTTCCAGAGTCTGAG
Organism: Aplodontia rufa; assembly: GCA_004027875.1. Lineage (NCBI taxonomy): Eukaryota > Metazoa > Chordata > Mammalia > Rodentia > Aplodontiidae > Aplodontia > Aplodontia rufa. The sequence continues at coordinate 3,383 of PVKS010018954.1, forward strand.
CTGAAAAGTCCGACATAATTCTCATTGGTTTGCCTCTGAATATGATTTGGCATTTCTCCCTTGCCACTTTCAATGTTCTTTCCTTGTTGTACATTTTGAATATGATGTGTCTTGAGTTTCTCATTTGGTTATGCCTATTGGGTGTCCTATAAGCTTCCTGGATGAGCATATCTGACTCTCTGTTTATACGGGAAAATTTTTCTTTAATTATTTCATTGAGAATGTTCCTTATACCATTCGTTTGTGTTTTAATTTCTTCCTGAATCCCAATTACTCTTGGATTGTTTCTTCTAATTTCATCCCAGACATTTCGAAAATTCTGTTCGTGTTCTGTGAGCTGTTTTTCTTTTTTGTCATCCATGCGCTCAAGCTTGCTCAGCTTGTCCTCATTGTCGAAAGTTCTTTCTTCAATAGCTGAGGTTCGGTTCTGTTTTTTTAAAGAAAGAGGGGACAGTGAGAAAAAGAGAACCAATTTTTATTTAGTTTTTCATGTGACTTCCATTCCTTGGACACCTCATTGTGTACGTGGTGCTGGGGTTTGAACTCATGTACTCGTGCATGCCAGGCAAGCGCCATAACTGCTGAGCCACCATTCCAGCCCTGAGGTTCTGTTTTCTACAGAAGTTAGTCTATTACTAAATTTTTCCTTGGTTCCTCTCATGTATTGACTGCAGATTTTTGCTCTGTTTTTTCCTTTTTGAGTATGTCTATTTCTTTGATATTAGAGTTTCTCAACTCGTAAGATTTCTCACTTATTCCCTTCATTAGATCTTCTTTTAGTTCATTGTTCTTTTTAGTTATCAGATCATTGATAATTCATTCTAGATTTTCATCCCGCTCCCTGACTGTGGACTCTTTGCTAGGGGAGTTGTGGGTATGAAGTGAGCCTCTTCTAGTTTGATTCTTCATCTTTGAAAAGCTTTTTCTGGATCTTTGAAGTGGAGATCGCTGTGTGGAAACAAGAGAAGTCTCTGGGTTCTTCTTCCTTATACATCAAGGGTTGGGTCAGATACCACCTCTCTGATGACCACTTCCTTCAGGAAGCTATTTCTGCCTAGAGTCTTGTTTTGTTGTACTTTTTGGGTCAAGGTTCTAGGACTCAGACTTGGCACCTGGTGGGGTTGCTGGGCAGCCTGCTTTGTTGTTGAAGCTAAGTGGTAGAGGTATGTCTCTGAGTGCTAGGGTTCCAGAGGTTTGGGGCCGGCCAGAATGGACCAACCTATGTGCTGCAGTTGGATCTGGGATCCTTGGCGTCAGGATGGGTCCAATACATCTGGACCCAGCAGGTGTGTGTGACAGCTCGGTGGTATCTAGGTGTGGGGTCCTTGGAAGTGTCTGGCTCACCTGCTGTGGTGGGATCAGAGTCCTGGGCATGCTCAGGTGTGGGATGGGGTCTGCTCAGGCTTCTTCTCACTGCTTAAATTGATGCAAACTCTTGGCCTGAGATCTCTATCTGGATGTTTCTCTTTGGGTCTTTGCTGTTGGATTGGGAATTTTGTCCCGTCCCTTACTTGAATTGGGGTGTTGTAAGGAAAGTTGAGTTCAGAAGTCAAACACCTAACCTGATAGGAGATCATTAATATGAACAACCAATGCATACAATAAACAGTATTAAATTGGTTATTTGATACCAACTATATCACAATGTTAAATTCTACCTGTGAAACGAATGGTAGTGTTAGTCATTACTTTCAGCGACACTAGTATTTAACTATCACCTATGTCAGACTTCAAAGCATACAATAGTTATTGAGTTTGGGATTCACTGTGGTAATGTTTACACAGCATTAATGATTGGGGGTCAAATGTTATGAACAAATTGGAAGCCTGAGAGAGAAGGGAATGTAAGAGGAAGTTAGAGAGGAGGTTGTATTATCCAAGCATGAACAGAGAGAAAGTAGAAGAAGTAAAGAATGTGCTGGAGAAAGAGAGAGAGAAAAAAATAACCCAGAGGAAGAAAAGACAGAGGTAGCAAAATAGAGCAGAAGGGAAAGAGATATTAATAAGATGTGGATGATAGCATAAGAAAGGGTAGAAGCAAGCACAGGAAAATTTGGCAGGTGGGGCACAATATACTTCAAATACTAAATGAACTGAACAAAATCCCACCCCTCAGCAGTCGGGACAAGGATAGACAAAAGAGACAAGAGGGAAAAAGAAAGAAGAAGAAGAAAAAAAAACAGTGAAAGACAACTGAAAAGACCCCAACAAAGACAAAACCAAACAAAAACCTAAAAATAAAAATAGAGAACCCCCCCCAAAAAAAACAAATGAACAACAAAAACAGCTAGTATTTTTATATGTCCATGAACCAATCAACTTCTCCAGTTGGCACTCAAATACACGTCAAAAATAAGAATGAAAGAAAAAAAAATTTTTTTAAATTCTTAATGAAAACTTGGAACTGTGGTCACTGAGATTGTCTCTGTGCACTTTGGGAGCAGATGTTCACTGTCTGCCTGAGTTTTGTTAGCAGGGTCTCCCAGTCTATAATTTTGTGATCTCAAGTGGAGGGCTGGATGTCCTCAGACTCCTGGGCTTTCTAGGTGGAGATTTCTGTGAAGAGATCAGATTAAGGAATTCCCTGAGGGCTGGTCTTTGCCAGCCTCCCTGAGGATCTGAAACTCAGAAGTCTTAAGGCTATTATGCACAGGGGAATTGAAATGCTTTCAATGCTCCCTCTGCTAGTTGCACTCCTGGTCCTCCAGGACTTTTGAGCTTAGACTAAGGTCTCTTAGTGTTTAGCTTATCACATGAGCCTTCCAGGGGTAGGGGTGAACAGGGCTGAGTGAGTCTCCCCTGTACTCCACAAACCCGAATCCCCTTAAGCAAAGTGAGGACTGGGCCTGTCCTGCCTACTCTTCCCGGTTCAGCCTCTGAACTGTGGCTGGCTCTTGGCGCAATCGTGGAATAGCCTGCTCTGAACTACTGACTCACTCCTGCTGGGCAGTCTGTTCCAAAAGACTCCTGATTTTAACTTTTATGCAGGCAGCTGAGAGACACTGTTCTCCCCTTACACAGTGGAGTTGCAGTAGAGGTGTCTTTAGTTGAACCCAATGCACAATTCCTTATAGGTTTTGGCTTCTCCTTGGCAGAACGGATCACACGCTTGTTATGGTCTGGGTCCTCCCCCACTCCCTTGCTGATTGTGAGCAATGGTGGTCACAGATGCAGCTACCCTGTCCCAACTGGGATAGATATAATCCCTCTTTTCCACTTGCTGCACCCAAATCTCTGATCCTCCAAAAAATTCCCCTAACTAGCGCTGTGTTCCAATGATGATTTTCCCCAAAATGCACCTCATAGCAATGGAGCTGTTCTGGAGTTTTTCATCTGGTCACGGAGCCAAATGAGAAACAACCTTCCTGCAGCTCGCCATCTTGGAATCCTCCCCCTGGAGTTTCTTGAAGGTGTTTGGGAACTGGATGGAGAGTTGGTTTTAGTTCACTTTAATTTCTATTTTGTAACCAAGTAATAAACCAATTACACACATATTTTATGTCCACACACACACTATATACACATATATATATATATTATATATTTATATATATTTTTATATATATGTATTTCACTTCAAAATAAAATGGTCTTAGGCTGTTCAAGCTTGCTAGGAGAAAGTTTGGGGCATGGAGACCATTTGGGGCTCTTCACTACCTGTTTCTCAGTTGACTTACCTCTTAGGTTACTATTGCTAGCAACCAGAATGGATTTAGCCATTTGACTGGGTGCCATTACTTTCATTCTCCTCCATGTATTGTTGCTCTTATACATTATGTATCTATCGTTTTAAAGACAAGAAGCAAAAAAAACACGGATATTTAAATACAAGTTAATGAGAAGTTTTAAAATGATAATAATTCTAGAAATTCACCTCAAAATACTCTTTACCAGATCCATTAGTTGCATTTGTTTGATCAAAATTCTCATCACATGTCAGAATGTACAGCAAAAAAATCAATAAAAATTGTACCCATTATATACATATACACATATATACATGTATCCCTATACATAATACACAGATATATTATTGACTTTTTAAAAAATTATAATAAAGACCTGTTGTTTAGAGGCGAAAGAAAAATCTGCTTGCAAACCTTTTTTTCATAAAATTATGAGAATGAGCCTGTTGATTAAGTTCAAACAGCAATCATGAAAGCAACTTTTCTCTGTTGTGACGTGATAAGATAAATTTCAATCTTTCTTTTAATATATATATTCTATCCCTAAACCAAAATCAAGATAAGAATTGTTTTTAAACTTGACTGTCAAGAAATCTGCCATCTTCTACACAATGAAAGTAAATTAAACAGCAGGTATCCACAGTCAGATGGAAAAAGTAAAAATTTATCATATGTCGTAAGCACGTACAAAGTAAAGACCACATTTTAAATGAATCTGACAAAAAGCTTTTAGTAGTATGACAATTCATAATAAAATGTTTTACTTAAATTTCCCTCTTCATGGTGCCACACAAGAATTGTAAATTGCATGTTATGGTGAAAGGGGTTTGGAGTAGAAAAAAATTTGAAAAGTATCGGACCATAGAGGTAATTTCTATAATCAGCCTCCTGAACCATTTTTAACACACAGAATGTAGGAATGTGTGTGTGTGTTGGGGATATGACCCACTGGTGAAACACTTGCCTCACATGTGCTGGTCCCCCGCACCTCAAACAAACAAAAATGTGGATGCTTTTTTAGCAAAATCAATCTCACCTTTTCCTGTCCTTCAGGAATTATCCTCCAGTTTGACAATATAAGAAAAAAATTATATTTCACCCTATTTACTCTATTTGAAAACGCACATTTTCTGTTAAATTAGGATGCATCTCACCATCAGTAATATCTTCAATAGAACTGTGACTGCAGTTACAGTTGCACAGAATGAACATCAAATGAGCCAACATCAAAACTTGCTGAATGGGTATCAGTGACTTGGAAGAAAACCTTGCAAACAAGGAGCTTTTTTTTTTTAAACCCAAGGAGCCAAATGGTTGTGGAGAAGAAATGAATCAAACATGTTTAGCAACATTCTTTAAGCAGGAGTCAAAAGTAAGCTAACTATGTAATTGCAAAACCACTTTAAAGCTCAGCACCAATGACTTAGTTCTTTTATGACTTATTTTAAGAAATGCTGCATCATCAATCTCTTAACACAGAGGATGATATTATGGGTAAATACAGACATTGAAGAGTCTGAATCAAACGTTAAATGTGAATAAGTTTCAGGAACCAATTTATTTTTGCTTAAGTTCCTTTCTTGCATGTATGTATATGATTATGATAAAATAAATAAATTATAACTTCCCTTTCAAAATACAAAATAAACATTCTGACAATGTCATAATATAACTTGCAAGATTGTGTGTGTGTGTGTGTGTTATAAAGGGTTGCAATTTTTTTATTTTTTTTTAAATTTATAATTGACATGAAATGTACATACTTACGGAATACCTTGCAGGGTTTTTAAAATATCTTAATAATTTAAACTATACTGACATCTCTCTCTCTTTTTTTTTTTTTTTAGCAAAATGCCGTCTGTTCTTTATTGCTGAACATTTTTATATAGATGTACAAACAAGACATTCATTATCAGCTTCATTGTATAATCATTTTTTCAGGTTCCCAGTAATCTTAAAGCATCAACCATTAGTACAATTTATATCCTCGACCTCCTCACCACATTGGCCATACGTAACTATTTGGTTTAAACTGATTTAGAGCATCAGACATAAAGTTACTTAAAGCATCAGCAATTGCATACTGACATCTCTTACAATGACAGCATCTTAGATTTCGTGGAAAGGAGTATGCTATTTGTGGATTGAGTACTTTCCCCCATCTTATAAAATGGATCACTAATAAGCTTATATGACCTAAAATGTTTGATAACTACCTTGTGTTCCTTACTGCTACTGGCTTGGTTCCATTTTAACAAAAAGCTGCATGCTGTCCTCACTTTCATTTGACATAGGGACTCCCCCTCCACTGCCTCTGAGACTTTTAATAGCATGTAGCCCTTATTTAGTAGTCCCCAAAATATTTCTCAGAGGCTGACATTCTAGGAATTCAGTTTTGCATGTATGGTTTCCCTGAAAATGTATTGTTTCTTTTACTAGGGGTGCGGGCTGCATCTTCATTGAAATGTTCCAGGGTCAACCTTTGTTTCCTGGGGTTTCCAACATCCTTGAACAGCTGGAGAAGATCTGGGAGGTAAGAAAAAAATTCCTCTAAAAAAAAAAGAAAAAGAAAAGAGAAGAAACATCTACATTTTAAACCTTGAACTAAATTTGCCTGAGACAAAATGAAGCAGTCCATCTGGTTCAAGATGCTGAGGCTTGTATTAAGATTATAGAAATTGTTGTATTTGCCGCAGGAATATGAACCTTAGAGGTAAGCCGTTAGGAAAACCCCTGATGCTTCATAGCAGCCCATTAAGCCACCCCACCAAAGACATGTGGGTCTCCTGATTCTTCTTATTGTCTTAACAAATTGGGGAAATTTCTGCCCTTACTACTTAAACATTTCTCTGCCTTCTCACCGCCAACTCTAATTCTACCTTATATTTGCCCCTGGATCTTTGTCAATTGAAGATACCAAATTTTCATGGAACCCTAATCAGACAAGAGATTTCCCATGTCAGTATGAAAGAAGTATACTATTTATCATGCTCATCTACAACCAATTCCTAAGGTGTCAAGGTGTCTGTGTATGTGCTTCCATTTTTTTTTTTTTTTGAAGAGAGGGACAGTGAGAGAGAGAGAGAGAGAGAAAGAAACAGAGAAACAGTTTTTATTTAGTTTTTCATGTGGCCTTTGTTTCTCTGAGACTTTGTTGTGTACGTGGTGCTGGGATTTAAACTCATGTGTTCGCACATGCAAGACAAGCACCACAACCACCGAGCCACCACTCCAGCCCCTCCATTTCTTAATATTATTTATCTCTACCTCATTTGTACTATGATGTGCTGTATTTTTATATCCTTACTTAGTAGTACTGTGGTCATACTATGACCACCTGTATACATATCTTTCTCTTTGGGTGATTTCTTTTATTGTGATAATATATATATATAACATTTGCCAGGTTGGTCAAGGATACTAAATCACAAATAGAATAAACAAGCTCTGGTGTTCTATTGCATAGTAGGATAGCTACAAATAACCATAATATTTTGTATATTTCCAAAAAACTAGAATAAAGGATTTTGAATGTTTTCACCACAAAGAAATGACTTTATTATTGTTATTGTTATTATTATTATTTTGGCTCTGGAGATTTATCCCAGAGGCACTTTACCACTGAGCCACATTCCCAGCGCTTTTTGTTTTTTATTTTGAGACAGCATCTCACTAAGTTGCTGGCCTCGAACTTGTGATCCTCCTACCTCAACCTCCCAAATTGTTGGGATTACGGGCATCTTCCATCTCACCCATCTTAGAAATGACAAAAGTTCATCCTGATATTAACATTACACACCATACATATATTGAAACATCACACAGTACCCCATAAATGTGTACAATTTTATGTATCAACTAAAATAAAATGAGATGAAAGCTTTTATCATTTTCACCAATTTTAGATGAGTTCTTTCCCATCAATGACATCATTTCCAGCACCACACCATTGCATCATTCCAAACAGGCTTTGCAACTATCAAACAACACCCCATCCACCTCCACCCCAAACCTGGGTAACCTCTAATCTAGTTTCTGTCTCTGTGAATTTGCCTGTTCTAGGTACCTCATGTCAGTGGAATCAAGTAACATTTGTCTTCCTGTATCTGGCTTATTTCACTTACTAAAAGAACATTTTTCAGACCAAAAGACTTAGAACCTTTTCTTAGCAAAACAGAGAAAATGCTACTTCAAAATAATATTGTTAGATGTTGTAACCATCTAAGCTGGAGACAGTCCAATGTAATGGCTTTGGAATCAGGAGACCTGGGTCTTCCTGAATTTTAGCCACTTTCTATCTATGAATGTGGGAAAGTTATGTAGTATCTCTACAGTATGGGGAATAGTGATATAATTTTCTATTATGAGAATTCTGTAAGATCAAGTGCATAACAAACTTAGTATGCCATAAGTGCTCAATAAATATTTCTTTTCTTCTTTCATATGAATTGTTACACAGGTGTTTCATAACCCAACTGCTAGCAAGCATTATCTGGTATTTAACCTAATTGGTCTATTCTTACATTTAGCATTATTACATCCTATTCATAATAGAGGAAGCATAATTAGCACTGCCTAGACCTCACCCTCAAGGACACTTTACACATTTGAAGAGTTTGTCCCAGCTATTTAATACCTATTGAGTATTCACTATATATAAATACTCTTCAAGGGCATATAAGAAGCAATAAGTCATGGGAAAAAAGAGAAGAATAAGAAAAATTTATGACAATCTAATCTCAAAGCCAGCAGAAGGCAGGAAATAACCAAGATTGAGCTGAAATCAATGAAATTGAAAACAGTAACAACAAAAAATAAAAAGAATGAATGAAACAAAGAGCTGGTTCTTTGAAAAACTAAATAAAATCGACTGACCACTTGCCAATCTCGCTCAAAGAAGGATAGAGAGGTTGGAGTCCTTGCTCAGCAATTATGGCCCTTGCATGGCATGTGTGAGGACATGGGTTCAAACCCCAGCACTATGTATACAACAGTGTCGGAGCAATGAAAGCTACATGAAAAACTAAATAAAATTGATACTCTCTCTCTCTCACTTTCTCTTAAAAAAAAGATGGAGGGAAATGAAGCAAATCACCAATGAAAAGGGAGCAATCACCACTGACCCCACAGAAATACAAAGCATTATCAAAATCTATTTTGAAAAACTATACAGCTTTAAATCAGATAATCTGGAAGACATGGACAAATTTCTAGACACATACAACATCCCCACACTGATGCAGGACAATATTGAAATCCTAAATAGCCCAGTAACAGTCATAGAGCAATTAAAAGCCTTCCGAAGAAGAAAAGCCGAGGACCTGATTGATGGACTCCCTGCTGAATTTTACCACACCTATGAGGAGGAGCTAACACCTCTCCTGATTAAGCTATTCCAAGAAATTGAAAAGGAAGGAACTCTCCCAAACACTTTTTATGAGGTGACCATAACTCTGATACCAAAACCTAACAAAGACAATCAAAAAGAAAGCTACAGACCAATATACTTGATGAACATAGATGCAAAAATCCTTAATAAAGTTCTAGCGAACCACATTCAAAAACACATTAAGAAGACAATTCATCATGATCAAGTGGCTTCATTACATGTAAGCAAGGCTGGTTCAACATTCTCAAATCAATGAATGTGATTCATCACTTAAACAGAATTAAGGATAAAAACCATATGACCATCTCAATTGATTCAGAAAAGGCCTTCAATAAAATCTAGCACCCATTCATGATCAAAACTCTGGAGAAGATAGGGATCAAGAGAATGTACCTTAACTATGTAAAGGCTATATATGGCAAACCCTCAGCTAGTATAATACTAAATGGATAAAAGCTGAAAGCATTTCCACTAAACCTGAGAACAAGACAAGGCTCGCCACTCTCACCACTTTTATTCAACATAGTCCTGAAGACCTTAGTTGGAGCAATCAGGTAAGAGAAGGAAATCAAAGGGATAAGAACTATCCGTTTTTGATGATGACATGATCCTATAACTGGAAGATCCAAAAACTCCTCAGAAAACTGCTTGAGTTTATAAATAGATTTAGCAAAGTGGCAGGCTACAAGATCAACACCCATAAATTAATAGCTTTCCTATATGCTAACAATAATAGGGCAGAAGAAGAAATCAGGAAATCGGTCCCATTCACAATATCCTCAAAAAAAAAAAAAACTTGGAAATTAATCTAACAAGGGAAGTAAAAGACCTCTGCAACAAAAATTATCAAACATTGAAGAAAGAAATCCAAGAAGACCTGAGAAGATGGAAAGATGGTCCATGTTCTTGGTTAAGCAGAATTAGGATAATTAAAATGGCCATTCTTCCAAAACCACTGTACAGATTCAATGCAATCCCCATCAAGATATCAATGTCATTCTTTACAGATACAAAAAAGGCAATTCTCAAATTCATTTATAACAACAAGAAACCCAGAATAGTCAAAAAATTACTGAGCAAGAAAGATGATACAGGTATTTTGCAATACCAGATCTAAAATTATGCTATAGAGCTGTAGTAACAAAAACAGCATGGTATTAGTATCAAAATAGGCATGAAAACCAATGGAATAGAATAGAGAACTCTGAGACAAACCCACAAGTCTTTAAACATCTGATATTTCACAAAGGGGGTCAAAAAATAACATGGAGAAATGAGAGCCTATTCAACACATGGTGCTGGACAAACTGGACAGCCACTTGCAGAAAATTGAAATTAGATCCTTATTTCTCACCTTGCACAACAATCAAATCAAAATGCATCAAGGAATTAAACCAGCTACCATTCAACTGCTAGAAGAAGAATTAGGAGTAACACCTCAGCAGATGGGAGTAGGCAATGACTTTTTCAACAAGACTCCCAAAGTGAAAGAATTAAAGTTAAGAATCAATGAGTGGGATGCCATTAAACTAAAAAGTTTTTGCTCAGCCAAGGAATTCGTTAAAACTGTCAAGAGAGGGGAGTAGAGCAGTGGCTCAGCGGTTTCAGTGCTTACCTCACATGTGCAGGGACGCAGGCTCATACCCCAGCACCACGTACACAACAAAGTGTCAGAACAATGAAATCCAAATAAAAAACTAAATAAAATTGATTTTTTTTTCTCTCTTTCCCTCTCTGTTTCTCTCTCGTCTCTCTCTCTTTAAAAAGAAAAAAAAACTGTCAAGAGAGAACCTACATAAAGGAGATAATCTTGATCTGTGATTCCTTTGACAGGGGACTAATATCCAAAATTTACAAAGAATCCAAAAAACTTAATATCAAAACCACAAATAATTCAATCAATAAATGGGCCAGAGAGCTAAACAGAAAATTCTCAAAAGAGGAAATTGAGCAAGCCAATGAATACATGAAAAGGTGCTCTAAATCACTAGTAATCAGAGAAATGCAAATCAAAACCACATTAAGATTTCACCTCACTCCAGTCAGGTTGGCAAAGATGAAGAATATAAACAATAATAGATGCTGGAGGGGTTGCAGGGAGACAGGAACACTACCACACCATTGATGGAACTGCAGACTGGTACAGCTGCTCTGGAAAGCAGCATGGAGACTTCTCAAAAAATTAGCAATGGGGGGCTGGAGAGGTGGCTCGGCAGTTATGACGCTTGCCCAGCATGCACAAGTACATGGGTTCAAACCCAGCAACCCATGTACACAACTAAGCGTCAGAGCAACAAAAGCCATGTGAAAAAACTCAATAAAAATTCTGTCTCTCTCTCTCACTGTCTTTCTCTTTAAAAAAAAAAAAAAAAACAATTAGAAATGGATCCACCATCCCATCCAGCTATCCCTCTTCTGGGTGTTTTCCCAGAAGAGGTAGAATCAGCACAAAACAGTGACACATCAAACTCAATGTTTATAGCAGCTTAATTTACAGTAGCTACATTGTGGAATCAACCCAGATGCCCCTCACTGGATGAATGGATCCAACAGCTGTGATACACACACACACACACACACACACACACACACACACACACAGGAGTTCTATTCAGTTATTAGAAAAAAATGATATTATGTGATTTGAAGGTAAATGGATGGCAATGGAAGAAATTATGCTGAGTGAAATTAGCCCAACCCAGAAACTCAAAGGTCAAGCGTTTTCCCTCAGTCGCGGAGGCTAGAGCAGAACCCAGGCTTGGATGAAAGGTGAAGCTCATGTACTAGAATTACCAAAGTGGAAGCAACAAATAATCTAGGGGAATCATAGATATGTGTGTGTTGGGGGAAGCGGTGGAAAAAAAGGAGGGAGGGATGATAGGGAGGAATCTATAGTGGGGAATCAACAGTGTAGCTTACTCCCTCAAGAAGTCAACTAATACTTATGGAATCATTTAATTCTGGAAAATGCACAATCACATATATGTGTATATATATACATATATATATATAGAGAGAGAGAGAGAAACATATCGGTTATGGGGAGAAATATAGAACAGTCAAGAGACTGGGGTGGGAGTGATTCTGGATTAGGATCATGGGCATATTGTTGTTACATATGCATTTATGGTTGTACAAAAACTCAACTCAATAAAACTTTAAAAAAAATTTATGATTATGTTTTTACATGTTGTTTACTGAGATGGGGAGATGGATAAAATCTAAGTAAATACATGTAGAATAAGCAAATGTGTGTGTATATGAAAGGAAATATGTGTAGGTAGTTAAAATAAATTGTAATACTGAAATAAGTTGTACTATTAGCTTTGAAAAATAGCATATTTGAAAAGAATGTATCCTTATGTGCTATTAGTGTTTGAAGAATGGTATATAAACTGACTTTTTAAATATTATGCACAATTGAAAAGACCATGCACTTAAAAAGTAATCATTGTATACTTGTTTGCATTTAGCATAGCACTTGGAAATCATGAACATGGACTAGATGTTTCCCAGGACTAGTGGCACTCTAGTTGTTAATTCAAACTTCCACTACTGGCCTTGGTAACGGACACCAGGCACCTGAAGGATGTGTTGGGTAATTCAGTAAGTGAAAGATATGGGACTTGAATCTGGACATTAAGTACCAAAAAAAGAGTGAGGCCACAAAAATAACATATCAGGTCTACCATTATCTTCACCACACTGCAGTAAGTCAAACGGTCTTTATTTTGACATTTATGACAACTCGGTACAAATTTCAAATGAGTGGATATATGTGAAATAACACTGGCTTGAAGTCAGGACTCAGGAGTTCTGAACACAGCTCCAACTTCAAGTATGAGGTAGAGCAAGGCCCCCACCCCAGGGCCTTGGTGTCTTCAATTGTATTTGATTTTCTGACTCTGAAGTTGTGATTTCTATAGACAAACTGCAAATAAAACAGTTTTCTTTCTCAAGTTGTGTAATTGAACAGCTCACTGTTGATCTTCAACCTGTACTTCTACAAGGTAGTTCTGTATTGCTTAGCTATAGATTATGGGCACTGAAAGGTCAGAGTCATTAAAGCTCATCTTCTTGAGTTCAAGCAGTTTTGTGATTGCATCTGTAGATCCACACTCTGAGGCAAAGTCAGGAAATCACAAGTCGGTAGTTTCGCTTTTTTGTTGTTTATTAGAAGTATATAGAGATACAGGATACAGTTGAGGGGGAAACATTATCAAAACAGTAGCAATCAATGTATATAAACTTTGTTATCCAGGGGTCATGCCAAAGCATAGATAAACCACCATGGGTTTCACCTGTTGCAGTTTCCCCCAGAAGAACTCATATGTTAAATGGGTAGCTCGTGGAAGAATGACATCGGCTTCTGGGATGGTTCCCCCATCTTCCCAATCACCAGACTCCTATGAGCTCTTCATATACCCTCCCCCCTCCCCATCCCCTTCCCTACACCTCCAAGTATCCTAGGGAGCTATCCCCCTGTTACACTGAAAGTCATTCAATTTGAGGTTTTGTTCGGTCAGCCTTCTGTCCTACTGCTTCCCCATAAATTCTGGTATCAACAGATGAGAGAAACCATTCGGCCCTTGAGTCTCAGAGCTTGGGAAACTTCACTAAGCATAATTCTGTCCATCTCCATCCATTTGATTTCGAAAGCTATAATACTGTCCTCTCTAATGGCCGAGTAGTATTCCATAGTATATATGTATCAAAGCTTTTGTATCTACTCGTCAAGTGAGGGGCATCTGGGTTGGTTCCATAATCTAGCTATAGTAAATTGAGCTGCTATAAACATTGATGAAGCCACATTGCTATAATACGCTGATTCTAAGGCTTTTGGGAAAATTCCCAGGAGTGGGATAGCTGGGTCGTAAGGTGGTTCCATCCTTAATTTTTTGAGGATTCTCCACACTACTTTCCATAGTGGCTGAAGCAGTTTGCAGTCCCAC
>PVKS010018954.1:17509-39337 GCA_004027875.1 Aplodontia rufa
AGCATCTGTCGTTGTTTGTATTCTTCATTTTTGCCACTCTAACAGGAGTGAGGTGGTATCTCATTGAAGTTTTGATTTGCATTTCCCTTATAGCTAATGATGTAGAGCATTTTCTCATATATTTATGGGCTTTCTGGACTTCCACTGGAGAGAAGTTCCTTTTGAGATCTTTAGCCCATTTATCGATTGGATTATTTGCAAGTTTGGATTTTAGTTTCTTTAGTTCCCTATATATTCTGGATATTTGTCCAAGGTGTAGCAGGCAAAAATTTTCTCCCATTCTGTAGGTTCTCTCTTGATGCTCTTGACTAGATCTTTAGCTGTGCAGAAGCTTTTTAGTTTAATTGCATCCCATTCATTTAATTTTGATTTTACAGCATGCGCCATAGGAGTTTTGTTAAGGAAGAACCTGAAATTATATTACAGAGCTGTAGTAGCAAAAACAGCATGGTATTGGTATCAAAACAGAACCGAAGACCAGTGGAACCGAATAGAAGATCCTGAGACAAACCCCCATATCTTTAACTATTTGATATTTGATAAAGGGGGCAAAAGTATAGTGTGGAAGAAAGATAGCCTGTCAACAAATGGTGTTGGACAAACTGGACTAACATTTGTAGACAACTGAAGCTGGATCCTTATCTTTTGCCCTGCACAAAAATTAAATCAAAATGGATCAAAGATCTGGATATTAAGCCTACAACTTTAAATTTACTAGAAAAAGAAGTCGGGTCAACACTACACCTTATAGGAGTCGGCAGGTTCTTCCTTTTTTTTTTTTTTTTTTTTTTATAAAGAGAGAGGGACAGTGAGAGAGTCAGAGAAAGAGAGAAACAACTTTATTTAGTTTTTCACATGGCCTTGGTTGCTCCAACACTCAGTTGTGTACGTGGTGCTGGGGTTTGAACCCAGGTCCTCGTGCTTGCCAGGCAAGCGCCGAAACCGCTGAGCCACCGCTCCAGCCCGTTCTTCCTTTTTTTAAAGAGAGAGTTTAGTTTAGTTTTTCATGTGGCTTTCATTGGTCCAACACTTCGTTGTTTATGTGGGGCTGGGATCTGAACCCATGTCCTCATGCATGCTAGGCAAGTGCCATAAGCCACTGAGCCAGCCCCAAGTTTTGCTGTTTTTTTATGCCATTGCATTTCAAGCAGGTTCATCTCAGTTTCTTCTCAAGCAGTTTAGAATTTTTTTCCCCTAGAACAGCGCCTGGTCTTTCGTAAGTGCTAAGTAATAATCATATTATTCTTGATAATAATAATACTTGTATTTCACTTTGGTCTCTATATGTAAAATGTGGTTGTATCTGGTGTGCATTACTGAAATTCAGGCCAGCAGGGGAGTATTTAGAGAGTACACAAGGAAAGAACAGGTATGAGGGAGACCATATAACTTTGTATTTAAATTTTTCATTTTTACAGGTAATGTCCCAGAGTAGTTTCAACATACACAAGTTTGCACAGATAAAGTCACAGTGAAAAGGACAGGGGTGAGTCTTATGGGATATTGTTTGAAGCCACTAATATTACATTTGATGATGTCACAATGTCTATAAGCATATTTGTATGGCTGCACTATACCTCTGAGTATAGTAGGTATGTGCTTTGGATCTGGATTGATTTCTTTCCTTTTTGATTGACAAATTAAAAGTATGTATATTTACTGTGCACAATATATGTTTCTTGTTTTTGTTTTTTTCTGTGGTGCCGGGGATCATGCCCTAGGCTAGTGTTCTATGTTCTGTCACTGAACTACACCCCAGCTCCAACATGATGTTTTTTCTTTTTTTATATATATTTGTTTTTGATCTCAGGTATTGAGCCCAGGGGTGTTTAACCAGTGAGTCACATCCCCAACCTTTTTTATTTTCTTATTTTGAGACAGGGTCTTTCTAATTTGCCTAAGGGCCTTGCTAAGTGGCTATGGCTGGCTTTGAACTTTCAATCCTCCTACCTCAGCCTCCAGAGCTGCTGGGATTATAGGCATGCACCATTGCACCTGGCCCAGCATGATATTTTAAAAGACGTTTTGGGGGCTGGAGAGGTGGCTTGGAGGTTTTGGCGCTTGCCCAGCATGCATGAGTATGTGAGTTCAAATCCCAGCACCATACACACAATGAAGTGTCTGAGGAATGAAAGTCACATGAAAAACTAAATTAAAAAAAAAAGTTTCTCTCTTTCTCTCTCTCTTACTGTCCCCTCTTTTTCTTTAATTTATTTTTTATATTAAGAAATTTATTTGTTGAATAATCAACCCTGCTTCTAATGAAACATTATAGTATATATATAAATTCTGAAAATTAGATTTACCCCTAGAGCCCCCCCCCAATTACCCCCTTATCCCCCCCACCTTCCCAATACATCTCTATGAATGCCTTAGGTTATACGTCTCTACAATTTTTCAGGATTTAAAACATGAGAATTGACCTCCTTTCACAAGGCCAGAGTCTAGCTGCAGCCTCCACTGGGGAGTGAAGACATTCAATCCTTGGTTCTCTGGGTTACACTGACTTCACTCAGCATGATTTCTTCCATAGCCATCCATTTACCTTCAAAGGCTGCAATATCATTGTTTCTAATTGCTGAATAGAACTCCATGGTATATATGTGCCACAATTTTTTGATCCATTCATCCAGTGAGGGCCAAATAAAAAAATGTTTTGAGCTAGGCATTGTGATGCACACCTATAATCCCAATGACTTGGGAGGGTGAGGTCCAAGGATCACAAGTTCAAAGCCAGTCTCAGCAATTTAGTAAGACACTGTCTCAAAATAAAACAAAAAGGGGTGGAGATGTGACTCAGTGGCAGAGCACTTCTGAGTTCAGTTCTCCAGTACTGCAAAGTAAATTTTTTAAAATTAAGAATGAAATAAAATACATATTGGAGTGGCGAAATTGAGACAATTGAAGTATGCATCACCTGGAATCCTTATCATTGAGTGCGTGTGTACATGTGGAGAGAATCCTTAAAATCTATTCCATGATATTCAAGAATACGTTATTATTAATTATAAGCACCATGTTGTACAATAAATTTCTTGACTGTATTTCTATCCAATTGAAAGTTTGTGTCCTTTGACCAACATCTCCCCAACTCCCCACCCCTAGTCCCTGAAAACCACCATTCTACTCTACTACCCTGAGTTGCACTTTGTTAGATTCACATACGAGGAGATCACAAGGCATTTGTCTTTCTGTGCCTGGCTTATTCTACTTAAAATGTCTTGTAGTTTTTTCCATGTTGCTGAAAATGACAGGATTTTCTTCTTTTTTTTCTGCACATCCTTGCTAGATGTTTGGTTTGTGAATTTTTCTACTGTTCTGTAGGTTGTCTCTTGACTCTGTTGTTCTGGTTTCTGTGCAGAAGCTTTTTAGTTTTCTGTAATCTCATTTGTCTGTTTTCACTTTTGTTGCCTAGGAAATTGATTAGTAAACTAAAAAGATTATAAATAGTTCCTGAATTTGTGCTTTACTAAACAAAGATAAAAATAGGAAAGCTATTTGAGGTTCTGATATTTGATGTAGGAATTGCTTCTTAGAAATCAATGGGCCCATTCTAAATTTTCCAACCTCTAACCACATTTTTCTCTACGGTTAGATCTCACTCTTAGAAATAACGACAAAGTGAGAAGTGCTGAATATTTATTTTACCATCTTTCTAATCTGTGGGGTGTGCATGTACACGTGCTGTGTTTCCATATAAAGCCATAGCTGTTAACACTTTCTGCCCAGTTTTTAAAAAATCTAATTCTTCAGTGTTTTTGCAAATAATCATGGATTCAGTTCTAAAATCAGAATAAATTATTCGGACTTTAAATCCATTCATCAAAATGCCTTTAGTTTCCATTCCAGCAAAGGCAGATAAACAGCCCCTCTAGCTACTGTGTCTCAAACCAGAACTCTCTGACTTAAAAGAGCCTTTAGGAAGAGAGAAAATAAGCAAAATTGGGCTTTCCCAGAAAATGAAGATGAGATTTAATAATTTTCTGAAGTGAAAAAAACTTTCAAATAGAAACTGAGCATCAAATTTCCAAATAAAGTATATTGAATTGTTTGTTTGTTTGTTCACACTTCTAAAAATCTTAATCTGAAAGTTCTTAGTGTAAGAGTTTCCAAAAACTTTGGTGTCTGTTCCGTAGGCATGAAGCACAATACAAAGTAACCTGCAAGTCTGGCAACGTTCACCGTAGAGAAAATTCGGACCTGGTTGTTATTTCTTTTGTCGTTTTCTCTTCATGATCTTTGCTTTCTTTTCCTGGGGCTTTGCCAGCCCACAAGAGATGAATAGGGTACACATGAATCACACCCACTTGTTTATACATGCATCTGGGCAAATACATAAGATGGTAGGTTAAGAAAGAAGAATTAGCTTCCTGTCCTCCAGTCCTCTCCCACAAAAGAAGAATTAGTCCAGTTGGTTTTTCAAAATGGATTCCAGGATTCTGAGTGTTCCCTCAGGCCCAGGGTGGTTGATAGGAAAAGCCCATAATCCTCTCACTTGCTTTTCAGTTTGCTTAGAGAATGGATCAAAGCAGGAAGATTTTCCTGGGTGGCATGATTTTTTTAAAAATATATTATATGAGGGAAAATAGCATTTCAGTGTCTTTTGTTTAAGGATAAGCTTAACAGGCTGGAAAAGTAGATCTCTCAGCCAGAATCCTAGTCAGAAAACAGATAGATTTGAGAGTCTGGATTCCTCATTGATTATACTCAGGGTTGGGCACTTAACTTCCTGCATAAAAGTTGGTCCAGCTGTGGGTGATGTGGGGGTAATTCCATTTTAAGAACATATGCATATCATATTGGAACTTTATATGCATTTATGATTGTACAATAACTCAACTCCTTAATTTAAAAAAAATTCTTTTAAAAAAAATTGGGCCAGCATCTATATTCGGTGCTTTACAGATGGATCCACTAGGCTCTCTGAGAGGTGCTTTTGCAGAGTAATCTGAGGTGTCCTTCTAAGAAGAGTCGTGCTGTAGCAATGTAATGGAAGCTACAAGTGCTTTACTAGTATTTTACAAAGACAGTGTTGTTCAGACTCCCAGATCTGACTGGCTGTGGGCTTTTATGATTGTCTTAAAAGAATGGGACAAAGAGAAGCTGGAGATGTGGCTCAATGGTTGGAGTGCTTGCCTGGCATGCGTAAGGACCCGCGTTCAAAACCTAGCACCACATATATAACTAAGTTTTTGAGAAACAAAGGCCAGATGAAAAACTAAACAAAGTTGATTCTCTCTTTCTTCTCTCTCTCATTAAAAAAAGAAGAGAAAAAAAGTGGGAAGAAGAAACCTACAGGGAAATCAGAATACTCCATCCAAAATCTATGTTGTCTTTGTATATCCCAAACAAATTTTATTTTCATGCAGCATCTTAATTAAAAATGAGAGCTTCAATTTGGTCATCTGAAGCACAGGCCTGTTCTATTTCAAATGATGTTACTGTTACAATATACTAGTGAAAAACCAAATACTACATTCTAAGCTGCTGGACACAAAGAAAGCAAGCAGAGGAGATGAATTTGGTAGAAAGGACTGGAGTCAGGTTTAGGGTCATTTTTAGCCAACATTCCACTGCCTAAAGGTCAGTAATCTGAAGCCTTTTTAATTTGAGCACATCGGGAACAGCTGAATGGCCATGCTGAGGCATAATTTAAGCTGTCAGATGTGTTCTGTCAGTATGCTTACGGTAATGTGATGTAAGGCAAAGGGACAGTCACTCCTGCTTCTTTATATCCCCGACTGCTGAAGTGACCTCCTCACTCATGGTGATCATGCAATAAATCTTTGCAGGTGAGAATGGCTTTACGCAAGGCTGTATGATCTGCCCCAGGGCAACCAGTCAGTTAGTGAAGACCAAGGCTCAGGACCATAGGTGTACGCTAGGGTTTGCCCTGTGTTGGAAATCCTTACAGTTTCTTTCTCATAGATATCAGCTGACGTAATGTGACATAATCAAATTTCCCCACACTCCTCCCTGATCCATTCTTTATGCCTCTGTGTTTACTTCAGCCTCCTGGTCTTCCCCTGACTTCTCTTTGTCTTTTCTCTGGCTTTATATAGGTGGTGGGAGTCCCTACAGAGGATACTTGGCCTGGAGTCTCCAAGCTACCTAACTACAATCCAGGTAATATCAATCCAAACTTGTGGATGCTCCGAATTAGCGAAGTCAGAATAGCAGTGGTATTGTGAAATTAATAGCAAAGATGGGAGTTCTAGATTCACGTATTTCCCGATCCTTTTATGAGAAAGATGTTAATGCAGTAACTAAGATTAGATTAATTCCCCAATTCTGCAAAACACAAGTAGCAAACTGAAAAATACTTTGAAATTACTATTACGATGGATTCCACATTCATTTCCAAATACCCAATGGCAAAAAAAAAAAAAAAATCCTCAAAAGATGAGTTTATTTGCTCCTATCTCCAGTTACCATGGTTTCCAGGAGAACTGAGTTCTCATCTTTTCCCACTCTGTCTCTGCTTTTTCTTGTCCACTTTTTTTCTCCATTGGGGTGAGTATTGGACCCCTGTCTTTCCTCAGCTTCCTAACATGTATGTAAGCAGAAGAACTGAGTCACAGGAAACATTTTGCATGATGTCAAAACAAAGCTACCATGGTAAGCATATACTGTTCCCCCAAACTTTGAACATTTGGGTTTCAGGTTGGTGCAGACAATAAATAGAGATCCTTAACACTGAATATCTCAGTAACAACAATGCTAGAAACTTGGCTAGAAAGCCTCCCTGCCAGTAGTCTATGCTAAATAAGATTACTAGCTCCAATAAAATTGCATTTGTTTCATTTTGCTTTCATATCAATGTAATGTGCAATTTTTTATTTTTAAAGAAAACTCTCCAGGCCCAACACCAATAGGGCTCACACTTTGCATTATTTTTTTTTAGTAAGGGCTCAACTTAATTCAAATAAGTAAAAAAAATAATTTTGAGTACCTATTCTCAGTAGGCAGTAGGAGAGGTGCTGAGACTATATGGATGAATAGAGTGGATTCTTGGATCTCTGGAGCTTTGGTTTAATTCACTCACCCACGCTCTTTCACTGGTCCTCCTTCTTATCAGGGTGCTCATTTGTGAGTGAGTGCGGCTCTCGTGGACTTGAGAAGCTTATGGCTGTGAACCTGGCTGAGCTTGCTGAGCTTAGAGAGGGAAGGTAGTCATAACCTTAGTCAGAGCCAAAATGTCCAATCCTGCCTTTGCACATCTTAAGAGCTCATCACATCATATCTTGGGAATGGGGTCTGTACTATTAATAACTCCATCATAAGGAATATGGTTTAAGAAGATTATCAAGATCTGTGTTCCAGGAACATCCCTTCATATAAGTCAGCAAGTCCTCTTTGAGCCACCCCCACACAACCCTCATCCCGAGCTGCCACTGTTACTGCTGCTTCCACACACTTAAACTCCAGCAATTTAAGGGGAACTGAAGAGGAAATGAGAGCCAGGGAAAATGTCACAGTTGAGAACTATGTTAACATCATTCTGGACAAGATTTCCTCTCCTTTCTTTTCCTTTCCAGAGTACTAAGAACACTCAAACTTTGAATTCAATCAGTACAATCTTTTAAAGTATTTTTTATTTTTAATTAAATTATAGTGATGCGTATTTATGGCGTACAATGTCATGTTTCAATACATGCATGCAATGTGTAATGATCTAGTCAGGGTACATTGTCATATCCATCACCTCAAACATTTAGCATTTCTTTTTCTTTTTCTTTCTTTTAAAGAGAGAGGGAGAATGAGAGAGACAGAGAAAGAGAGAAACAACTCCATCCAGTTTTCCACATGGCCCCAGTTGCTCCAACACTTAGTTGTGGTGCTGCGGCTTGAACCCAGGTCCTCATGCCTGCCAGGCAAGCACCGAAACTGCTGAGCCACTGCCCAGCCCCTAGCATTTCTTTATATTTGGAGTAGTAGAAATCCTCTTCCTTAGCTATTTGGAAATATTTAGGTAATTGTTGCCAACCATAGTTACACTACTGTGCAATAGAACATTAGAAGCTATTCCACCTACCCGCCCCTGGACCCATTCTTTCATGGCTGAATAGTATTCCATGGCAGCATACCACATTTTCTTTCCCATTTGCCTGTCAGTGGACACCTAGGTTGATTCCATGTCTTGGCTATTACGAGTAATGCTGCAATAAACATGTGAGGGCAGATGTCTCTTTGACATGCCGGTGTTAATTCCTTTGAACATATACCCAATAGTAGCATTGCTGGACCGTACAATAATTCTATTTCTAGTTTTTTGAGGAACCTATGTACTGTTTTCCATCATGGCTATACTAACTTACATTCCCACCAATAGTGTACAAGAGTCCTCCTTTCTCCACATTCTTCCCTATACTGGTTATTTTTTGACTTTTTGAAAAGAGCCATTCTGGGGCTGGAGCGGTGACTCAGAGGTTACCACACTTGCCCGGTATGTGCAAGTACATGAGTTCAAACCCCAGCACCCACATACACAACCAAGTGTCAGAGCAATGAAAGTCACATGAAAAACTCAATAAAAATTGATTCTGTCTGTCTGTCTCTCTGTCTCTCACACATACACACACTGTCCTTCTCTCTTTAAAAAAGAAGAAAAAAGAGCCATTCTAACTGGAGTTAGGTGATCTCTTATTATGGTTTTGATCTGCATCTTTCTGATGATTAGCGATGTCAATCTTCTTTCATGTACTCATTGGCCATTTGAATGTCTTTTTTGGAGAAATCTCTGCAGGTCATTCACTCTTTTTTTTTTTAATAAAGAAAGAGGGGACAGAGAAAGAGAGAAGCAATCTTTATTTAATTTTTCATGTGACTTTCATTCCTCGGACACTTTGTTGTGTACACGGTGCTTGGGTTTGAACTTGTGTCCTCACGCTTACCAGGCAAGTGCTGTAACCACTAAGCCACCGCTCCAGCCCCCGAATTTACTCATTTTTAATTGGATTATTTGTTTTTGAGCTGTTGAGTTGTCTGAGTTTCTTATATATTCTTCAGCCAATGCAATTTTGAGGGATTTCAGTTTCTCCGAACTTGGGGAGAATCATCCGCGCTCCAGCCAGAATCACTCTTCCCCTTCTCTGCTTTCTCTGAACTCTGTCTAGGAGGACAATATGGTTTCGGTTTGTACAGGTTTTAGTGACTCGCCCGGTGCTGGCTCAGCTTTCAGATTTCTCTGCTGTTACCTGTTTTCTTGGGTCTCTGTTCATGAGAGAGGTAGGCTTTCTAGCTACAGTGCAGACTTTTGTGCCTGATTAAATCTAGCAAGGTGAGAGGGGCCTATCATCTTAGAGTCTGACTCTTTCCTTCTTCCTTCCTTTCTCTCCTTCTCTCCCACTCCCCATTTAAGCAAGCTGGCTGAGAACTCTGTGTCCTCCACTTCAAAGGGCCAGTTGTCTTATTTTGATGTGGGCAGATTGAGAAGTAGGCTTTGAAAAGTAGGTCTTTTTTTGTTTAATCTTTTCTCCTGGGATAGCTTTCAGAGCAATATATCCAAGTGTCAGTGAGGGGGTTCTGACGAGCCTGGATTCCCAGACGCTCAGCAGGATCATTCTCTAACAGAAATATAAAAGTGAAATATTAAAAACCCTGGAACGTGAACTCCATCTGTAGAGTAGCCGGTGTCTTGCCTGCTTGTACCATGAGGGAAAAAAGATCTTGAAAAAAGAGGGAGGAGGAAAAAAAGTGCTTTGAGTAGGAGGTTTACAGGTTTAGTAGAGCATAGTAACATCCCCTCAAAGAAGTGGGTGTTGCTCTGTGACCCCCCAAAATGCTCCTTCTTTGACTCAGCCGCCAGAACACTCCCCTTCCCCCACAACACACCCCCTTTTCACATGCTAACTGAGGTGCGTGATTGGCTGAACAATAAACCGGTCACACTTGCTAAAGGGCTGCCATCTTTCACACAATTAGTCAAGACACATTAATCAAACTGGCGGGGGCACCGGGGCTGTGCTGGCCTCCTGCAGTGGGGGAAGGGAGAAATTTTGGTGATCCTGCATGAGAGACCACAGGAAGCAATGATAAAGATCCGAATGCTAGTGGGGATTCTACTTTCAGAGAATTTGAAAAGGTTAAAGGCCCACTGGATAGCTTATCTGGGATGTGGTTGGCTTGTGGCTCAGAAGATCCCAGAACTGGATTTGAACTGTGGACCCCTGTAGACATTTTTGCAATCTTCCTTCAGCTTTCTTAGCTCCCCCTTCCACGCATTTTCCATAAGAAAATGCTCGTCTTGAGCCTCAAGCACTTGACAGAGGATAAGCCAATCCATACAGCAGAATTTTCACCATCGGAACAAGTAGGACTAACGTTTATATAAGAAGCAGACAGCCATTTAGAACCAGTTAACACAAAGCATCCACTGGCAAGTTGTTGGTCCTAAACTAAGTATTTGAAGGACACTGAAAATAGCTAATTCTGAGAGAAAAAGTTTAAATGTTTGTACTTTCAATCATGATACGTTCTGACTTTTCCAAATCTCCATTAAAGAAGTTTTCCAGTAGCCATAGAGAGCTGATAAGATCATACCTTAGAGACCCATTTGCTACAGAATCATGTAGGGCTTTTCAGAGGATCAGCTAAATATTTGGACACATCTCAGCTCAAGTGATCGGAGGCCTCACTCCTGTGGAGGCTGCCCAGTCCAGTCACCATCTCATTAGATGCAAAGATCCTGTGATAAAGAGAAACTTTTTTCTGCCCACACGATTGCAGCCCAGTTGTGGTTTTTAATGTGTCGTTGATTGTTTCATCCGAGTCCTTTTGCTCCCCTGAAAGGGTCTGTCGTGGCTGTTTGCTTCCTTAAACACAGCTTCTGAAAGCGCTCATGCTGTGTGAGCTCCAATCCTAGCATTAATGCACTGCTGAGTTCATTTCACCACACTCAAAAGCACTAAGTTTAAATCCCTCTCAAGTCCATTTGAGGCACCAGAAGACTTTATCCTTCTCCACTAATGGTTCCAAGTTTACGTCTAGATACTGGGGGTCAAGGACAGGAGAGGATTTAGAAATAACAGCGCATGGTATTAGTCAATGCATTTGCCAAATTGGCAATTAGTTC
Organism: Aplodontia rufa; assembly: GCA_004027875.1. Lineage (NCBI taxonomy): Eukaryota > Metazoa > Chordata > Mammalia > Rodentia > Aplodontiidae > Aplodontia > Aplodontia rufa. Next base: position 28,584 of record PVKS010018954.1, read on the forward strand.
CTGATGTGCTTGCAAAGCATTTTACTCCTGTCTCTTTGATGCCTGTTCCCATAGAGAAGGGAACAGAGTCCACAGAGGCCTTCGAACTTTTAAAGAAATATCTGCTGAAAATCATGCGTGGTTTGTGACTTGGGCTCCGCTTCAGGGAAGCATCTGGGATTAGACCAGTTCTTTCAGTCCCAGGAAAGAACACCTCACACAGGAAGTTTTTCCACTGGAGGAACTTGGTGGAAATCAAAAGGCAGAAAAGCAGTTTAGAAAGCCCCACAGGGACCAGAATCAGATGTGCTATAAGTGATAGACCAATGGCCAGTGACGGGCAGTGACACCCAGTTGCTTTTTGGTATGCTTGCTTTTGCAACTTTTGACCACCAGGTGGAAGCAAGAAATAACCAGGATGGAATGAATACTGGCAAGACCACAATCATACAGCAGTATAGCCTCACTCCTAGAATGTCTAATTTTGACTAAATTCAGTGTGAGAGTTTCACTGCCTTTGACACCACTGTGGGACAGAGAAAGATTAAAATCTGAAGGAATCCTTGTCTCCTTTGGGATGATAAAGAGCTGTTATGCTTTGGACTCAAAGGGTTCTGAGCAAGTCTCGGTTTGCTATGAACACAGTCTAAGATTGCGTCTGCACTGTTATCAGTTTGGTCACATGAGCTATCAGCTGAGAGTGTTATTCAGTGGATTGAACTAAGAAGAAAAACATTTATAAGACAAGGCCTTAAACTCAGGGCATCAATTCTCATGGAATGGCAAGTCCAAGCTCCCCATTTTACTATCTGGGGAAACTTGAGGAAGTTGTTTCCAGTTTCCAAATCTGCAAAACAAGAGAAATCCTGTTATTTAAAATGTGCTTCCTATATGCCAGGCAACATTCATAATTTTATGCATAACAACAATATGCATATATAATGTATACGATACAACAAAATGCATGTGTTTATTATTAACATACATAACTGCTAATCCCTACTGCTGCCTGCCAAGGTCAGTGCTGGCAAGGGCAGTACCACTCTACAGATAAAGAAACAGAGGCCTTTCTTCCAGGCTCACAGAGAGGTATTTCCTGATTGGAAATGGGTCAAATCTGCATCTAAACCTTGTTCTCTTTCCATTAATCATGTGGTATCCCTGTCTCATTTTGTTAGGGTGCTGGTGAGAAGTCAATGAAATTATTGAACTACATCTCCCATGGTGCCTAAATTTTAGTAGTTGCTGAATAAGTTAGGCACTTTTTTTTTTCTCCCAGTGCTGGGGATTGAACCTAGGTCCTTGCACATACTAGGTAAGTGCTCTACCACTGAGCTATAGACCCAGCTATAGCACCAGCTCCCACATTCTGGTTTTTGTTTTCGTTTTTGTTTTCAGTGTGGAAGTTCAGCTGCTCAGTGACTCGCCATGGTGCAGACTCAATGACAGATGTGTGAGAACTGATGCTGCCTCTGTTTCTTTATATTTAACTTCTTCAAAAACTTGGCCTCCTTCTAAATGTCAGGTGTGCTCCTGATAACAGACTGTTTCTGCTTGCTTGGACCTAAATGTTGTCCAAATTCTCACATTGTAAGAGTTGGCTCTCAGTTTTCAAACACTTACCTGAGTCGGTCTGAGTGCCTGTTAAGGCTGTCCCTGACAAATGGTCTGTCAGTTTTGCTGAATCACAGCAACATTCATGTTCTCTTCATTGATTTCACCCAAAGAGCAAAGGTAGTATGGTGGAAAGAGTGGTAGAGATTCGTGCAGACCAAACCTGACCGCTTTCAGCACTACTAGTATTTCATAAGTGCCCCCTACCTGGCATCTAGCAGGTAGTCAGTAGATATTTGTGAAATGAAATGAAATCAATGACTAGGAGTTAGAAAACTTGGGGTCAAGATCCAGTTGTACCTTCTAGGACTCTAATTATTCCTATTTTGTCTGCTTTCCCAAAGAAAAACATAGAGTCATTATTGACCTATCACTGGGCAATAATTACAACTGATTCAGAACAATGAGAAGCATTATTTTGCTTTGATTCACAACCATCCTATCCAATAGAGACACTGTTATCATCTACTCTTTACAAATGAGAGTTGAATCTTTGAGAAGTCACCCAGGATCACCTGGGGCCAGTAAGGGGTGACCCAGCATGAGCAGACTCATTTGATGCTAAAGTGGTGGCAGTGCTCCACATTACCTCAACTGTCAAAGGCAATGGTAATGACTTGGTGATTAAGACAATGCCCTACACTGGGGCCCAGACAATGTCACTTTTCCAAGTCTACTTGCAGACAATTATATGTTTCCACCCGCTCTTGATGTTCAAATCTGTGAGCTTGGTGACTTGTATCCGGAATATACTGCGAGTGCCGTCTATATCCTGGGACTCTGGCAGCTCTTCCTTGCTACAGCTAATGAAGCCACCAGCGATCACCAAATCTATGAACTGAGATTGGGCTTATTACTGTTCCCCTTCTGGAGTGCTGCTGAAAGCTCCCAGGGAGTTCCTATTAACATCTTTATTAACCCGTCCCCCACATCAGTCAGTGAAATTAATTTAGATGCACAGCCCACTTTGATCTTCATTAATAGTTTCTTCTAGTTTCTACATTTATTTTTAGTTTTCTCATCTTTAATTTATTTAGTGGCAATTATTAGTTTTTATAGAGGGGGAGTAGATGATCTTAAAGTAATTAAGATTAGGAAAAATTGTGAGTGAAAACAGATAAAAATATTTTTTCTAACAAATAAAGAAATACATACAATTAAATGTATAAATTGTATATATATATAGTATTCATATATAATTTTATCAATTAAAATAAATAAGATTAAATGTCAAAAAAATTAAAACAAAGTAAAATCTGCCTATGTTCTTGTACAGTTCCAGAAGAAAAGGATCTTAAAAGTGCCACATGTCATGAAACTGGCTCAAACCAGAGGCTCTTCCTTACCTACAGGGCCTCGTACCAATCTCTATAAGACATGGAGCTGGAAACACAAGTAGTTTCTCATGAGTTACTTTTATATTTTAATAGTAAGGTTAACTAAATTGATTGTATTCTTATTTTTTGCCCATGCATTGACTTCTTTCATTCAGCCAATATTTATTAAGAGCTAGGACTGGGAAAATAGAAAAGAAATACAGGAATCCAGCCTTCAAGGAATATAATCTATTTTTTTTTTTTAAAGAGGGGACAGTGAGAAAGATAGAAAGAGAAAAGCAATTTTATGTAGTTTTTCATGTGGCTTCCATTGCTCTGAGAATTTGTTGCGTATGTAGTGCTGGGGTTTGAACTCATACTCGCGCATGCCAGGCAAGGGCTGTAACTGCTGAGCCACCGCTCCAGCCCAAGGAATATAATCTATAAGAGAGAAATATATTTATTTTACACCAATTATACAGTGTGGAAAGAATATTATAGCAGCTTGCCCTGGGACCTTAAGAACACTGGGCAAAGGCAATCTTTATTCGACGAGTTTGGACAAGTGAAAGGAAGAGACATGAGCTGAGTCTGCACCACGACTAGAGAAAGGTGCTAGAAGAAGATGGCTTTCTCCAGGTGTGCAGGACGGACCAGACATAGAAGAATAGGAGAACAGGTGTATTTGGTAAGGTACCCAGCAGGTCAGTTGCTCAAGGCAGCTAAGAACGTTGGCTTTTGAGGGACCATCACCGGAGATAGAGTTGTAAGAGTAGCTAAGGACCAAATCAGGAAATGCCTGGCAATCATCCTAAGGATTTGGACATTGACCTGTAAGCAAAGAAAAGGCCTTGGATGATCTTTAGCAACAAGTGATAAGGCACTATTTAATGTTTAGGGGAAAAATTTGCTTGGGAGACTATGCACAGAATTGAATTGATGGCAGGTGATATCAGAAGCAGCGCAGCAATGCTCTAGATTCTAGAAGACAATAAGATGTCTGCACCAGAGCAGCGACCGATTAGATTTGAGATGTAAAGGAATAAAACCTGTCTCTGTGTGTTTGAGAGAGAGAGAGAGAGAGAGAACCATTCACTGGGACAGGGAATAAAAGCAGGAAGGAACAAATTTATGTGGAAAGTAATGAATATAAGGTTTCAACATGTTGATCACATGGAGATGTCTAAAAAGCAATTAGAATGCAAGTATATAAATGCAAGAGTTAAATTTAGAAATACAGAACAGGAAGTCATTTGCTTAAAGTGTGTGAATTCAATTGCCCATGGAAGACACTGTAGATAAAGAGGAGAACACCCTCCTGGCCCAGTACTAAAAGGCTGGGGGAGGGAAAAGAGTCTTTGGGAACTGAGAAGGAATGGCTAGAGGGGCTGGAGAAGACCAAGAGATGATGATGATGATGATGATGATGATGATGATGATGATGATAACAACACAGACCATATGATCCAAGCTTGCTGGGGGAAGGCCAGTACCTTACATGTGTATTCTCAGGACTGAGCACAATGACTGCATTCTGTGCTCCTTAAGTCTTTGTAGATGCTACAGGTGAATGGTCAATGTTGTTAAATGATGCAACATTAAATTTGATAACCATGAAATATGATCAAGTTCAAAAATCATTTGCGAGGGGCTGGAGCAGTGGCTCAGCAGTTACGGGGCTTGCCCGGCGTGCGTAAGTATGCAGGTTCAAATCCCAGCACCACGTACATAGCTAAGTGTCAGAGCAATGAAAGCCATGTGGAAAACTCAATAAAAATTGATTCTCTCTCTCTCTCTCTCTCTCTCTCCCCCCCCCCACTGTCCTTCTTTCTTTAAAAAAAAAAATCATTTGTGAGGATGGATAGCATTAACCATGATACTGCCCAAGAGTGGGGACGAGTCCTGACTATACCCACTCCCTCCACCTTCTCCATCAACCAGGAGCTAGGCCAGGCTTCTCCTTCCTTTATGGAGACCTTAGGAATGGACTTCAGAGGATGGCATATTTTCCACGTTTATAGTGACAAGCTACAAACATGAATCAGAATGCCAGCCTCAAATGCCAAGGAACCCTGCCCATGAGAGCACTGGCTTCTTGAGTTCTGATGATGCTCAAAGAGAAACCGAAAGCCTAGTAAAAGCTCCTGGAGCCAAAGAATAAAGAAGCTTCCAAGTCAGTTCCTTGCAGAAGAGCGAAGCCATCAGTTGAGCAGTTGTGGGGGTGCAGGGAGCGCGTGTGCATGTGTGTGAATGTGCTTGTGTGTGCAGGGGGTGTGGGTGTGGATGTGTGTGTGTGGGTGTGTGCTTGAGGGGGTGGAGAGGCACAGGTAGGAGAAAAAGACCGAAAGATTTTGGCAGTGCACTTTTAAAGTTACTGCTTGAGATAGTGAAGTAAGGCTAACAACATTATCAACTATTTAAATATATGGTATCTCAAGAATGCATTGTATTCAGGAAATTCCAGAGGTATAGTTCAGTAGACCACACTATAAGATAACCTTAGAGTGATGTGGCAAGACTATCATAACTAGAAAATGTTTTACTTTGAGCTGAGACTCCAAATGCCCTGGTGATGTTTTATCAATCAACCAACAAATCTCTATTGACTAAGGTTCTCATACTTGAGTCAGTCGTGAAATGAATTCTATTAAACATTTATGGGAAATTGACTTTTTTTTTTTTTTTACTATGGTGGTAACAGTTCTGCCCTCGTTTAATTTTGCTCTCCTTGTTTGGAAATTTAACTATCCTGACTTTTTAGTTTTCTTTTGCAACTTCCTTTGCTTTTCCTGCCATGAATTCCAGTTGAACTCAAATGAGAACTCTTTTCAAAGGAACTGCAGAGGGAGGAGACAGAGGGACCTGTTATTTTTAGAGGTTAAATGGTGCTGTGTACAATGCCTATCTGTTTGTAGACCGGTCTCATTGATTGCAGCTTAACTACTGGGAAAAATCAATGGAAGAGAGACAGGGCTATTCAACATCTGGTTACCTGCTTAAGATTGGGAGGATAGGCCACAAATAGGCCTTGAGCTCTGGCGTGGCTTGCTAGCAGCTCCTGGACTGACCTGGCCTCAGCAATTGCTCTGAGCGCATGTAGAGACACCACAGATGTGGGAAGAGCCAGTCCCCTCAGTCTGCACAGAACGTGGAACCTCCAATTCAACATGCTGTTACTGCCAGGTTCCCGGGGCCAGTTATCCTTTCCAGCTAGAACTTATGACAGCTGATTTCTCCCTTGTCATGCTTCCTCTTTCACATCCTGGAACAGCATATTGAGTATGAATCAGATAATATGTGCTGTAATTTTTATGTACATTGATTAATGGAATTCTCACAACCACCTCCCTTGGGTTGACACAGATGAGGAAATGAGGCCCAGAGAGCTTGTGGAGCTGCTGGTGAGTACTGGACCTGCTCTCCTGGCTAGACCAGCAGTCCTCTGTCTTAGCCTCCCTACAGACATCTGGAGACCATTAAAAACATAATAACAGCACAGTAACTAACCAGTGCCTGCACCTTCCCAGACCAGTTAAATCAGACTCTCTGGGGGAATGGAGCCAGGGCTGTCTTACTTTTAAAAGCTCCACAGGTGAGGCTAATATGCAGCCCCCCTTGAGAGACACCATGTTAGACCATATTACCTCCCCTAGACAAGGGACAAGAACAAGAAGAAAGGAGAAGGAATGAGACTGGCACCCTTTGTAGCCCCTTATGTATGCCAAATGCTTAATCTTATCTAATCCTTCCAGTGACTGGAAATTTATTCCCATTTTGTAGATTTGCATACTTTTTTTGGCTACTTAATCAGAGAGGCTAAACAGTTTCTTCCGAAGGACCAGCTTTCCTAAGCAGCAGAAAGGACACAAACTCAGCCTTTTGTTCGTGTATTACTATACTACACAGCTAAGAAACTTAACTCTGGCTAACACTGAGGCCTTAAAAGAAATCAAGCCAGGCCTATAAGGTTTGGAGCTTGGAGCAAGTTAGAATTTCAGTAGCTGGAAACAGTTATGAAAAGTTTCCTAGGAGAACAATAAAGCAGTAATACCTGAGAGGAGAAATGGAAGCAAGATACTCTGGACAAGGGAAAGAAGCAGAAGAGAGTAAGCAAAGTCTTATTTATGTGCACTTATCACCCAATTCTCACAACCTTGTGCAAAAGGAACTGTAATTACCCCCCTTGTGCAGATGGGGAGACTTAAGCCCAGAGAGGTTAAGCAACACCTTCAGGTCACACAGCTTGTAAGTGGTTTGGCGATGAATCAAAACCTAGGTTCAGGGTCCAAGTGACTCACCACATAGTTTACACTGCCCATCACTTTTTCAAACAAAGAGGAAGGAACAGCAAATAGGGTTTATTTTGCTTCATGCCCCAGGACAGGCACTTTACAGTCACTGTGTCATTGAGTTGCTTCAGCATCCTTGTAAGGTGACTATGACCTGCAGCTTGGGATCAGGATCACTGTGGTCGAAGTAGTTGCTCCAAGTCTCAGCTAAACCGAAGCAGCAGTGTACAGTACCCAAATTAATTCAGCTAACTCCCAAAATGGACAACACTAAAGATAAAACAGTATACAATCACTAAAGGCCAAAAGACAGCATGCGAACTCTAAGGTAGGAAAGACAGAAAACGGGTGGGAACTGGAATGGATTTCATTATGCTCATTAGAAATTGGGATGTGACTGAATGAGGAAGTATGTTAATGGTGTTTGACCAGGGAAGAGCTGTAAACAGACAGCAGAAAGTGGTTTGGAAATAAACATACCAAACAAACACCAAATATTCTTATCTTTACTGGTTATTTTGAACGTAGGCACAATTGCACTGGGCAGAGAGTAAATAACCTGTATATACTATGCTTCCCTTAGTGCCCACCTGGGACTATAAACCACCAGCACAGTGGTTTACATTTGATTGCATCTGACCTTGAAAACTTAAAGCACTTTCTTTGATCACTAACTTTCTCTCTACAACTCTTAGCATTATAAATTCAGCTTGTAAATGAACTTACTTCTGAAGTTACAGCAGAATAGAGTCACCCCTCAGAATCCACAGGGCATTGGTTCCAGGGCCCAATGAGATACTTGAATCTGTAGGTGCTCATGCACCTTATACAGAATAGTATTTTCACATAACTGATGTGCATTGTCTCATATGCTTTTAATCATCTCTGGATTACTTATCATACATAATGCAATGTGAATGCCTTGTGAATCAGTGTTATGATATATTGTTTCAGCAATAATGAAGGAAAAATGTTTGTACATGTTCAGTACAATTGCCCAAGCAATTTTTAAAATATTTTCAATTCATGGTTGGTTGAATCCTTGGATGGGGAACCTGTGAATAGAAACCTGCAGAGACAGAGGCTGACAGTGAGATGAACATGGTGCTACATACCTATAATCCCAGCAATTTGGGAGACTGAGGCAGGAGAATTTCAAGTTTGGGACCAGCCTTAGCAACCTAGGACCCTCAACAATTTAGTGAAACCCTGTCTCAAAATAAAAAGGATTGAGAATGTAGCTCAGTGGTAAAGCTTCCCTGGGTTCAATCCCCCGTACAAAAAAAAAGGTCAACTGTATGTTTTATTTATTTATTTTAGAAAATAGAATTAGACGTATAAAGGAAAGAGTAAGCTCCTCTAACCATAGTTACTACCTAGTGAGTAGTCTTTTATATGTTTCTATGCACATACCAACATGAATATGCATTAATGAAATTATTTTTTTCCAAACTATAATGAAATTCTTAGTTGTGGTAAACAGTATTGGTTTGTTCCATTTATATAGGATCTAGAACAAGAGATTTTTTAAATTAAAATTTCATGCTTCAGGGGCTGGAGCGGTGTCTTAGCAGTGGAGCACTTGCCTAGCATACGTGAGAACCTGGGTTCAAACCCCAGTACCACATACACAACTAAGTGTTGGAAACACAAAAACCAGATTAAAAAATAAACCAAATTGAACTCCCCCTCCTCTTTAAAAAAAATTCATGCCTCAGAAAAGTGTAAGGCAGAAATATTCTTTTCAATGAGAGTAGAAGCACTCTTCTCTATTTGGATGACAGATACAGCGAATTTGGTGAAGAAGTATCGGTGAACATCCTCCTTGGCTCTTCTCATGGCCCTCACATAGAGGTGACATTCGATTACTATTTCTTGAATAATAAATGTCCCCTTTCACTGAGGTTTTATTTTGGGTTAGTATCAGTACCGAAAGCAATAGAGAGCCCTGTATCCAAATGTAAACATTCGAGAATGCACCAAAGAAAATCACCATTTTTATTATCACCTATTTTGAATTATGCAAACCAGGATTCATTTCCATTTTTGCCACATGTGGCATATGAAATTAGCCGCCCCTCCTTTTTGCCACTTTTTAGTCTTTTGAGACTTTGACCCATCATTCATCATGTGTCTTTCCATATGGATATGGCAAGAAGGTTTCTTTTGATTTCTTCATATTCTCCTAGCACTTGATACATGCCCCACATGTATATGTCAAATAAGTGTTTGTTGACTTTAGTGAATATTTTGACTCCATTACTTTGCTAAGCTAACACAGCAAAGTACCATAAACAGACTGGCTTAAGCAACAGAAATTTATTGTCTCACTGTTCAAGGGTGGGAGTCTGAAATTGCGATGTCAAGCATGGTTGTTTCCTTCTGAGGACTGTGAGAGAGAATCTGTCCCAGGCGCTCCCTTCTTGGCTTGTAGATAGCTGTCTTCTCTTAGTATTTCTTTCTTTCTTTTCTTTTTCTTTTTTTTTCTTTTAAGAGAGAGGGAGAAAGTGAGAAAGAGAAAACCAATTTTGTTTATTTTTTCATCTGGTCTTTGTTTCTTAGACATTTAGTTGTGTGTGTGGTGCTGGGGTTTGAACCTAGGTCCTGCACATGCCAGGCGAGCGCTCTAGCTCCTCTTTCTATTTCTTCACGTCATATTCTTTGGTAATGTCTACCTCTGTATCCAAATTGTCCTGTGTGGTATTTTTGCTTGCTTTTTATTTTTTTGCAGTACTAGGTATCAGACCAAGGGGCAGTCAGCCACCAAGCTACGTCCCGAAGTCCTTTCAATTTTATGATTTTTGTCTTTTTTATTTATTGTGTGTATGTACATGTGTTGTGGGGAGGGGGGCTAATAAGGATTTAACCCAGGGATGCTCTACCTCTGAGCTCTATCCCCACCTCTGTTCGTTAATTTTATTTTGAGACAGGGTCTTGCTCTATTGCCCAGGATGGCTTCCAACTTGCCATCCTCCTGTCTCAGCTTCCTGAATGACTGGAATTACAGGCATGCACCACTGTGCCCAGCTAAATTTTCTCTTTTTATGAAAAGGACAGTAAAATTGTGTTAGGGTCCACCCTGATGACTTCATTTTACCTAATTATATCTGCCACAACCCTATTTTCATTAAAGATCATGTTCTGCTGGGTGTAGTGGGGCATGCCAGTAATCCCAGTCACTCATGAGGCTGAAGCAGGAGGATCATAAGTTTAGAGGTCAGCCTGGGCAACTCAGAGAGATCCTTGTCTCAAAATAAAAAATGAAATGGTACAATAGCTAAATCATGGAAACAACCCAGATGTCCCTCACTGGATGAATGGATCCAAAAACTGTGGTACATATATACCATGAAATTTTACACAGCAATTAGAAACAATGATATTGCAGCCTTTGAAGGTAAATGGATGGCTATGGAAGAAATTATGCTGAGTGAAATCAGCATAACCCAGAGAACCAAGGGTCGAATGTCTTCAATCATCTGTGGAGGCTGGAACTAGACCCTGGCCATTGAGAAAGGTGGTCTATTAGCATGTGTTAAATCCAGATAAGGTGTAA